>ML777701.1:941610-957675 GCA_009831015.1 Picea engelmannii | reverse complement strand
ATTCCACGGTGTCTCAGATGTAGCAGTGAAACCCCAAGACCTTGAGCTCTGATACCATATGTTAAGAACCAAACATCAATATAGCATAGAAAAACCTCAGGAAAAGTAATCAACGCCTTGAAAAAGAGATAATTTCAGATAATGAGCCTCTTCAAGGGGGAAACCTTGTTTTACCCCACTTAAATGTTCAAGTACAAGATGATTCAAAATGAAAATGTCTCCTTGGTATATATAGGAGACTAGGAGGTATAATTACAAATAATGGCCTAAAGCTGACATAATTAAAATAACATTACTAATCTAAATTACAACTAATGGCCTAAATCCGACATAAATAAAATAGCATTACTAATCTAATATGCCCCAATTAAGGGGTAATGAGCCAATATTAGGGCTTGACACAAAATTAATATCATAGACTGGACACAATGTCATACTCTGATGACATCATGATTCTCAGCATAGGTAGAAGGCTGTGAAGTTCGCTACACAGGTCGAAGCTTCCCAAAGGACCATGTGTGAAGCTGTGAAGAATCCTAGAGTGACATCCCGCAAGAACAGTGGGTACACAAATTCATCAACATGCTGGAAACAATACCTATCAACTGGCACCTCCAAACAGAGTTGTGCCTCATCACTAAAGATTGGGAAGGTATGACTCAGAATTTAATAACTACATTCCTATTTGAAAGTCATTTTTTGTCAGTAGATCAAGCATTACAGGTTGCGAGACAGAAAGTATTCAAGGAGGTATCTAGTCTTCCCTTAGAACATGAAGAGGATGAATGGACTACACCTCTCCAGAAACTGCAAGGTTGTTACAACATTAATGTGGATGAAGATGATGATCTGAGGAAAGTAAACATAGAATAAGCAAAAGGCCAAAGAGATGTGGAAGGGACAAGAGTTGAGTTACCATTTATTGGACAACCGATCAAGATCAATATAGTCAATATTGGAACAGAGGAGACACTGAAGCTTTCCAATGTTAGAGATTATTGGGATGCTTCCACCATTGACAAGATTACTGAGTTACTGCACAAGTATCGTGACTTGTTTCCAACCAAGTTCACTGATATGAAGGGCATTAAAGGGCCTATGGGAGAGATGAGAAAGAAGTTGACAATGCATACTCCTTTTAAGTTGTTCTATGGTCTTGAAGTTGTTGTTCCAATGGGGTATTTGGTTCCAATCCTGAGAATTGTTGCCTTTACAGGTATGGATGATACTGGAGTTGTTCAAGAGATACTTGTGAAGTTGGTCGAACTTGAGGAAGATAGATTCATTGCAGGATTCCATCAGCAAGTACATAAGGAAAGAGAGAAGGCCTATCATGACAGGCACATCAAGAAGAAGGAATTTAGACAAGGAGATCTAGTGTTGGTTTATGATAGCAAGTTCATAAAGCATCCTAGGAAGTTTATAATGCATTGGTTGGGGCCATATGAGATCGCCTATGTTACAGAAGGGGGAGATGCACAACTGAAGACGTTGAACGAAGAATGGAAGGAAGGACTAGTGAATGGGAGTCAGCTGAAGTTGTACTATGAAAACTAGTTTCCTCGCAACTCTCATTAAAATCAAACAGATCAAGGTTCTAGGTACCAGGTGTAGTTGAAATTGGGTACCAAACACAGAAAATACAGTCTGCACAAGGAGGAAGAAGAGGCATAAAGAAAAAAGAAAACACTACACTGCGTAGTCTGAAGTTAAAGTACAATAGAATAGTCAGATCAAAGTGCCTTGAGATGAGTCACAAGTGAGTTTTGGGGGACTGTTGGCCCTTGGTTATGGAAGGAAGTGAAGAATAAGTAAGAAAAGGGAAAAATTGAACTTTGTCAAAGACACAGTGACTGATATTGGGTCGAAGTGAGAAAAAGAGCAGAAAAGATGGAGCAAATCCCGAGAAACAAATTTGTTGGATGAGGAGATCGGGGATGACAAATAATCAAGGAAGAAGGATCATAGACAACTTAGAAACTGGAAAAATCCACCGTTGGATTCTTTGGAGAACCACGCTAGAAGAAAGGAAAGATAGGATGGCGAAGCCCTGAAAACATGGGCCAAGTTGACCTAGGGTTTTGGACACTTAGGTTCCAACCTAAGGATGTCGGTGAATGATTGTAATGTATAAATAGAGGTCATAATGGCCTAGGTTGGGTTGGTACGTTTTGTTGGTAATTTTGGGTTGATTTTTTGTTATTGTTACTGTTTATATTGAGTTGGTCGAGAGAAGAGTAATGTCAAAGAGAGAAGTGATGAGTACAAGAGCCTTCTGGATTGTCAGATATTTAGTTGGGTGCAAAGATAAACCCTGTAGCTGGGTGTGTAGGGAGGGGAGAAAAGAAGATCTGCTAGCTAAGAGTGCAGACAATAAGTGTATGCTTTACATCAATATAATATATCAAAGTTCCGTAGACATATCCCTAGAGAGAGGGTGAACCACGTATATTTTTTGTTGTGTATGATTGGTATTTTATATTTATCCTGCATATATTGTTATTGTATTGCTAAGGTAGATCTGATAGATGCATGGAGTAGATCAAGTTTATAAGTGATATATGAATGTTGTGTTGTTCCTGTGTTAGATCCACTTTATATTCCCCTTGGTTGTAGACATCTCTATCCTGCACCCCCTCATAGTTGCTTCGGGTGAGACTCCGTCTGCTTCACAGGTGTTGCCGAAAGGGCCAGTAGCTAGGGCTTGTTGGTGCGCTCTTGGAGATGAACCCTGGGTTTGCCCCTGTGCCAACAAGTGTACATTATTCCAGGGTGCAAAGACTTCATGGGGTATAAACACAGCTGAAAACAAATACCTATGAATAGGGAAGATGATCAGGCTCCACAACCAACACGTTCTACACCTTTGATAGACTTAAGACAAATACTAATAAGAAAAGAATCCAGTGAAAGGACCATTTCAGGAGTAAGAAAGAGTGGTACAGGTGAGAGAAGATCATATGAACATAAATCAAGAGGTCATGATTGGTATGACAAAATATTACATCAGTCTGACTCAGAGAAACTCAGCAAAGTAAACAAATATGGCTCAAGAAACCCTGATAGATCATCTTATGTATCGACCATGCTTCAACAATTGAGATCCAATCAGTCGAACCTAGAAAAGAGTGGGCCGAAGGGATGTCGATGTCAGCACAATTATTACATTCAATCCATGACAAAAAAGATGGATAATAATGACAAAATTGACAATGATCGACTTCATAACAAAAAATATGTCGCAACCATCTACAAATTAACGTATCATGTGCAACAATCACAGAGAACCGACTAGGATTATCACATGAGAGACTTTGTACGTGCATATGTTCAATAACCATAGAGATATAAATGTACAAAAGGTAATATGGACATTCATAAAATTATCCAATTATGATAATACATATCTTCTATTGTACCTCAAAGAAGTTGCACTCATAACAACATGATTCGAATCAGTAACTAGCTCCTTTTCCTATACTTCACAAATATGAGGAATTTGAGCCTCATGCGGGGAAATTTAGTTATCAATTAGAACTAACGTCAGCATCAAGAACCTAAACTCTATATAAAAAATCCAAGTAAGGATAAATTTCACTCTGTAGAAAGCTAAATATTGGTGTAGAAGCCATGAGTTGGTTAAAGTTAGCAGTTGATGACCCTCCTTGTCTAGATTGCCAGAATTTAGAAGCAGGCCATCCATCTTGGCCCATACGTGAGAAGAGGAACTTTCCATTAACATAAATGTGTGTATGGATACTATGGGGTTTCCTCAACCCATTGGTGAAGGTAGCAATAGTCATTGTTTCTTTCAGTAGATGTAGATAGAAAATATGGAAAAAACCTTCCAAGAAATACTCCAACGCAAGAAGAAATTACTGGGAATCCAAACCAAGGGTGAGGCCAAAATAGAGTTTTAAAAATTCAAAAAGTTTGTATTGGTATCCAAGAAACTTCCTACTCACAGACATCAAGTATCTTCCACCCAGTAAAAACATAGGAACACCAGGCATACAAGATGTAGTTGATCCAGCTAGCAGTGGAACTCCAAGCATAGCAGCTGAGTCATAAATAGTACCTTAAGTTGGTCGACCGCATAAAGATCTTGTATATTATTATTATCTACTTCTCTTTCTTTATCCATATATACTTATTCATCTATTGCAATTTTGTAATCAAAATATGAGAAAAAAAATTGTATGACCCCCTCTTGCTTAAGACAAGCAAGGAATTAAGGTTGGGGGAGATGTTGTAGGGGCTAGTAGACCTTATCGACTAGACTTGACGGTAGACTTAGAACTTTCCAGTCGATCGATGTAGTTAGAAGTAGAAGTAGGTCGGATTCTCTGCTAACTGACTGACCCAAAAAGTTGAGCAGTTACAACTGCTTTTTAGAGGTATAAATATATAAGCACATGAAGTGTCATATAGCTTCATTGGAGAGGATATATGTAATTGTGTTGTATTTTCTATCATATAATAAAAGGAATCTTCTTTGGGATCTCATTACTTATGTATTTCCATCTCTGTATGTCTATGTGTATGCATGTGTCTCTATGATGGATATGTAAGGTTCTACTCGTAACACTCTCTACTTTCCCTTAGATTACAACAACATACCCATGCTCGGAATGAATTGGCTCAAAACATGGTCGTTTACCAATACACTGTGGATCCATGAAAGTATTGACAAAGGATATGGCCACCAAATATACAATGTGGATCCATACATCCATGACTCAATCAATTCGTAGCCATGAAAGAATACATAGTGGAGCTATGATATGAAAAACCATAGCCACATAAAAATACAAAGTGGATCGATGTGACAACATATACATCAATGATATTTCCAGCATGATGACGATATTGGAATATTCTAATTACTCAAATAGTCTCCATTGTAGCCTAGGTGTCTAAGGAGTTCCTAGGGTCTTTATCTTGATGCTACAATGGTACGAACATAGCCATGTGAATAGATTTCTTGATGTCAAACATGGTAGAAACCACTTGATTATCGGTCATTGATTTGTACCATTAACAAGTGCAAGGGAAATAACCAATGATGACAATGAATCCCAAGGTACCATAGTACATTCCAACGAATGTGAACAAATGAGCTAAATTTGAACATTCATGGAATCATTCAATCAAAGGCCAATGATGTAAACCTATTTTCGAAAGTGAGGGGACTTTCCATTGAGGCATGCAGGTTCCAAGGTACTAACTGGTTTCTGAGTCTAATTCATGGATAATGTGTTGAAGTCGATAGGAATAGACTCATCGAAGGAGGGCCATGATGTATCCCCCATCATCGACATGAAATTAACACAAGAAAGTGATGTAAGATGATATATAAAATGAGTACAACCTGACACAAGGATGAAGGTTGGTAATACTACAGAGAGGTTGGTTTGAAGTGAAACTTCCCTTGAACATTGTGAGGCACGACAAGTGACTTGGAAACATTGACTCGACTAAGAGATAGACCAAAACATAGTGCAACGATAACTGGGGACTTCTTCGAGTGATTCAAAGGAGTATAAAGACTCATAGGATTGGTATGAATCAGAGACAAGAAGATTACCCAACTATAATAAAATATGCAAGCATGTGCCATATTCAAGGGTGACAACAAACAACTGCCATAATGCTTTCCAAAAAACTGTCCCACTTCCCTCAAATTTTCCCTCACCATGAATGACGAGTACCTCTTTCTTTTTAAACGATCTTCAGGAGAATAATAGATGATTGGTATATCTCATCTGAAATTATTCCCTCATCACATTTTTAACGAACCTGGAGAAGGAGGGGTTCGATCCCATATATCCCATATGGGTCCTTCAATGTATAATTTTACGAGACCAAAGAAGGTAAACTCAGTGGTTTTTTCACATTTAGAGAATCTGAAAATGTCTTAAAGAAGACATTGAGGGTGTTCTTTTTCATAAATTATTCCCCCGCCCCTAAAAAAGTATAAAACAATACAAGGGAGAAGTCTTCTAGCCAAGGTTGACTAGAGTATTCATTTTTAGTAATTATTTCATCCGGTCTAAAAAAGGGTTAAACTTACACTCAATAGATGCCATTTCAAATAATTTTAATGAGTGTTAAAGGAAACAAGCTCACTTGGAAATATTTTCATGTTTAGGGAGTCTGAAAATAGTTTAAAGGAGACTCCAAAGAGTTCCTTTTTCATATAGTTTTTATGAGCCTGAAAAAAGTGATAAAAATATGCTTGGTTTTCTACTTCATTTTTACAAGAGCTTGAAATAGAGAATGAAACTATGATCGAGTTGGTTTCATTTTTAAATGAGCTTGAAACAAAGGATAATTTTTGCTCATGGTTGGTTTCATTTTTACACGATATTGAAATTGAAAATGAAACTTTTCTTGGGGTTGGTTTCATTTTTAAATGAACTTGAAATAGAGGATAAAATTGTGCTCAGGGTTGGTTTCATTTTTAAACAAGATTGATATCGAAAATGAAAATATGCTCAGGGTTTTGGTTTCATTTTTAAGAGAGATTGGAATCCAAAAACTGAACTATGGTCGATTGATACCCATTAGTGTGTTTTCTTCCCAACATGATGTCCAAAGGATGGTACTTTTCCCCCAGCATGATCGAAAGAAGCTAGCATATTAAATCCAACATAATGTCCATAGGCTAGAGACATGCCCCCCAAGATTTTTTTCGTCTGTAGACTCTTCTTATTCACCCGATGAGACTCCTGGATACTAATAGGAATAGGCTCACCAGAGAGGAAGGAATAAAGAGGATCAACTAACACAAGTGGATAAAATGAAGGTTCAAGTAATATATCTAGAGGAAGACTTTACTTAATTAGAAGGGAGTTTGTTTCATATGTTAACAAGCTTGACACAAAAACCGAACTATGTTCATAGTTATTTTTTTCATTTTTTAACAATCTTTACATAGAAAGTGAACTATGCTCATGAACCTTAACCATGGATTCCAAGAGTTCTTAATCAAATGGAAGAATAATTCTCTATAAGGAATACATGTCAAGAGACTCACTCTAATAAACAGCGGGAAGAACATGCTCCAATGTCCCTAGCAAGGGATTTACCATGTCAACTTCCAAAACTAAATCCAAAGAATATGAGAATACAACGAGAGGATCCTTCTCATTATAAATTGAAGGCATGGGAGATAATGCCACATAATTGACCTATGGTAGGGGATAAACCACTTGAATGTAAGGAACATTCAGGGAAGTTGTATGGTCGACATTCATACAATGATCGGGACTAACAAATGAAAGTTGATTGATGGTCATTATTCTCCCATCATGGGGAAAATGAATCACTTGAAAGAGTGTGGACACTACAGATTTCATAGCATAGACATAGTCTTGTCCAAGGAAAAAATTAAAATCCAAGCAGCCTTGGATCACCTGACATCAATAAAAACATTTTTCCCTCCTAAGGTGATGGGAAGTTGAGGAAGGATCCCTAAAGATTCACTAAGTCTTCTATTAAAAGTCAGTAAATAATTAGTGGTTGGCACAAGTTCAGGAGAACCTAAATATTTCCAATAATTTGAGGATAAAATACTAGCATAGGTCCCTTCATCTATGATAGTGTGAAATATGTACTTATTATCATCTTGCAAAATTATCTAGAAAGGGATACTCGAAGGAAGACAAGGATATGCTCGACTATTCCAATCAAAGGAAATTACCTCAGTACTTGGAGGGGGTTGCAATGAAATGGATATGATGTCCCCTTGTCCAGAACACTCTGAACTGACAAATAAAATGTCAATGGTATTCAGGTCACTCTCTAAGGAAAGAGTGGGATCAACCAAAGATCGAATCGTATTGACCACTTCATCAACCGAAGGTTGGGTAGGGGAGGACTATCGGGAAGTAACTGAAGGTTGTTGTTGAGAAACAACAATGTCTTCTAACAATTCTGAATATTCATCCATATGAGGGAAAAGGTAAGTGTAATGCATTTCCCCGCATAACCAGCAATAAATCCTAAATTTACCCTTTTTTCCCCCAACCTGATGATCATTGGTTGATGGGTTGTCACCAACATGACCTATAGTGGCTGGGGAAAGGGGTTGTTGAGAACTCGTGGTCCACACTTCCAAGACCTTGGTAATACTAGGTCAATGTTTAAGAAGGTGGTCAACCTTACAAAGCATGCAAGGTAATTTTTTCTTGCGACTTATGTCGTTCAACTTTTTAAGATTATTATCCCTCATAAAAGTGGTTGGTTGATTATTCCCTTGCTTATTTTGCTTCTTCTTCTTCTTAGTCTCCTGATTACTAGAATCAAGGATTTCATTAGGAGAGGAAGAAGAAATGGAAGAAGATGCAACAGGTGAAGAAGGAAAAGGGTCAATAGGAGGTTGATGTTCTTGTGTTGGATAGCTTTCTTGGGAAGTATTTGGGGAATTTGGTACCAAAGGAGTGGAAAATAATCATATCGGTAATCCCATAGTGAAATTGGGAAGATTCAATGTAGCAATGTAAGGAGGAACAACATTTCCAAAAGAAAGAAAAACACAAGTTTCCCTGTGAAATGGGGTTCCTTGGTTGGTAGGCTCCGAAACTATTTCCATAGACATGGACTCAACCTAGGGTCTGTTGAATCAAAGAGAACACACTACCAAAGTCCCTATAAGATAAGAGGAAGAAAACAATTGTCTTGTAACAGAGAGAAAGGAAGTAAAGATATTACAGTGATTGGAGATGACGTTGTCAACAAAGAAACGAGAGAAGTTACCCACAACTACTCTGTAATGGACATCTAGAGGTGCAAGTACTAGATGCAACTGAGTACCCTCCTAAGGAGAAAAAAATTGTGTGTTGTACATCTGTCTCAGGTACTAACAATACCACCACTATAGTCACCTAGGAAAGCAACCTAGGAAAAGAAAATAGGGCTACCACTTCATGCTTGGTGGTTGGGAGGAACAATCGTGGGAGAGGGATCATTTTTATGGGAAGGGAATTTAAGACAGATGTCTTAGAACCAAAGTAACTCAGATATTGGTGTCACCATGTTGAGACTCATTTTTTTCACCTCCAATTGAATTATCTTGTCCCATATCTTGACAATTGTTTCCTCATACATATGCACTATGTTTCTATTTTCCTCAACATACATGTATTTTATCCATTATTATGTACATATGAGGTAACTTATGCTTAATCATTATTTATGATGATTTATTAATGATTTGAATTGAATATTTAATGTTTTAAGCTCTCTAATTACTTTGAATGATCTAAGAAGACATTATGAAAACAACCCCTATTCATCTGGTACCTGTTTCAACATTCATCCACTAATTGTCTCATATGGTACCAATTATGCGCTCGTCTGGTACCAATGTTGTGCTCGTCCGGTACCAACATCAACAATCATTCGACACCAGATATAGTTTGAAATTTTGGAAAGCTTCTAGAGGAAACTTAGGGACATGGGTTTTGTCCAAAGCAACGTCTACATGTGGAAACGTGGGGCAGAATTCATCCAGATCACACGTGTGGACCTCCACCTCAACGGGAATGATTCTGCAAAAATTAGCAAAAATCTCAAACTACCAACTTGCGCCTCAATTTTTGTGTAGATGGCATTAGATCTAGAAATTCTACGAAATGGGTTTTCTCTAGAATGTGGAAAATTGAGTAAAATGAGGGAAATTTTCCAAAATTTGAATTGTTTTAGAAGATATAGGTGGATCTCTAACATGAATCTGCCCAAATTGATGAAAACCCCAGATTTTTGGGATTTATCCTAAAATTGTAAAAATTGTTTTCTGAGTTTAGGGATTCGGTTCCATCCATTCCTCCATGGATTTTATGTATATATAAGACCTCATAGGTATGAGGAGAGGGATAATTCCATATATTTTTATGTTGATGTATTGTCTTGTGAACATTTATTTTCTATAAGTCTCTTTGCTAGAAAGTAATATGAATCAAAGTTGTTGAGCTTGTGCATTTTTGGAACCTACTATCCTATGATTTTTTCCAGCTTCCATGTTGGAATCGATAAGGGCCCACCATTCTAATGTGGTAAGATATTTGTAAAGTATAGCTTAGTTTTTATTCTTGTGCATGTTTTTTTATTCTGGTACTCATTTGTGCATGCATTTCTTAGAATAAACACTTTAGTGTTTGTTTTTATTTTGCAAACCTAGGGTCAAGTTGGATCTCCATCTTTCACCATACATGATCCTATAATGTACTATTCCACCACATTTACCTTTTTCTTCCAAAATTGATTAGACTATATCTTGCAAACATAGGCACAATCAAAACCTTTATCTCTCACCCTACATGCACCTATAATGGAGTGTTTTTCTCTGCCTGGTATTTCTTTTAAGCTTGATTGAGTTTCCTTTAAGAGTATGCAGAGTGTTTATTAATGTAGTTTCTCTAGGAGATCGAATCAAGTTTATATTTCCCTTTCATGAGCCTGCAATGAATAGAGTCATCACCTAAGCAAGAGATTTAGATCATATGCTTGTTTATGAATTTTTCTTTCTGATTTTGATCTGTGTGGAGAGTGTTATTTGAAAAGTGTGAAAACAGAGCGTTGGTTTTTAGATTTTTTTCTTTTATAGGATATACTCATCAGACATAGTTAAGCCACCTATTGTTGGCACATATAGTGTAACAAATATATTTATTATGAATTTTGGTCGAGAATTTATGTTTGGTAATATATTATACATATAATTGCACCAACATTTTGGCCTCGTTGTCGGGGAGTTGTAAATGGTAATAGGTAGTATTTGAATTATATTTCTTTAATGGTTTTGGATTGGTTTTATGGAGGACCTAGTAGTCATTGTGGGGTTGCTCCAAATTTAGGTTGTCCTCTCCCTTTCATGCAAAAGTGTTTTTCTTTTAATGCAAGTGTGTTTTTCCTTATTTTATGCAAAAGTGTGTTTTCATTTATGAAAATTTAGTTTTATTTATGATGATATGACTAGTGCGAACCAATAACCTGGTGAAAATAACGTCCCAGTAATGCAAGGAGTTCAAGTTTGGTGTGTTTTATTTTTGCAATAGTTTTAATTTCTTAGTTTTAAAATTCAAATATTTGATGATAAATCATTTTTTGGGGTGTTGTAAGAACCCTCGAGTACTAATTTGTGTTGCGAGACAAGGATCATCAACCAGCTAGATTAATTCAAGGGTGATCGAGAGCTTGAAGAATGTTCCTCCAATAACTTTCTCATATTCTAGAAGCAACTGGGATATCTGCCTCTCAGGAAGAACATATCTTGACAGCAGTAAATAATTTATTTGTCTCTCCAAAAGAAGATTTAGAAGTCCCTTTGGATTCCTCTTGTCAATTTCTTGAGGAGACTAAAGAATCATGGATAGAATTCAATGGAGAAAAACCATTGGAGCCTGAGATTGAGGATTTATTATCATGCATGTCGACAAATCATGTATGTACTCCAAATACCAATCATCTTGAAGAAAATACCAGTACCCATCAGATTATATGTGAATGTAAAAGAGTTTTGAGGGTTCAAATGGATAAGACTCAAGATGATAACGTTCCAACTCAGAAATCAGGGATAGCATGCATGAGAAATCAAGGTCTTCGATAACTTCAATCAGTAATTGGGAGTAAGTATGAACAGAGGGAAGACTTCAATGAGAGGAATGTAGGGGTTGTTGTAAACATCAGGTCTAGAAACAACCTAAGGAAGAAAGACTCTTAACAAAAGATCCTATTGAGTTCAGAACTTAAGGACACTAAAGAAACATCGTGATAATATAATAATCAAACATACATCATAATATCACCACAACCATTCATGTGAATCATTCAAAGCATGAACACTTTAGCATCAGAAGAAAATAAGCTAAAATAGAAGATGATTTCTATTAACCAAGATGTCTCAAATCAAGTACATAACCAGTTCACAGTAACTTCATAAATATATTACAGTATAAGGGAGCCTTTCTCAACCATTCGAACCTACTAAAGTATTTCATCTATCTATTTATAACAAAGAGGGAGGCAACAACTGGAGGTGCGATCTAGCCTCCTTCCCATGAAAATCTCTAAGAATTTATTTCATCTAACAACTTGACTAACATCCTATGCTATAAAATAGGAAAGTGTTGGTGACTAATCCAACCAATATTCAAACTAACTTGATCCCCCTTTGGTGTGAAACTCCTACTCAGGGGCATGTGGCTGTCATCATGTTGGTAGCTATTGTTTCTACAATTATCTCCATCATCAGCTATCCCAAAGTTGTTAGCTCGACCCTCCTGGATTACTAGTATTTGTTGGTAGCATCTTTGGGTAGAATTCTGAGTAGCGCACTTCATACTGTCTTCACCAAATTTCATGAGATTCTATAGCGCAACCCCAAAACTAGAGAAGTAGAAAAGGTAGTGCCAAACCTTCCTGTTATCCGTGAAAAATTCGGTCTCTGTGAGATTTTAGGTAGTGAATTTTGGTAGTGCCACTCTATTGCGTCTCTGTGAAAATTTTATCTCTGCCAAAAATTCGATAACGAATTTAGGTAGTGCCCGTTGTTTGTCTCTATGAAAATTTTAGGTAGCTCCATCAAAATATGCAACACCTCCACTTGGACATGTGTAGAATGAGTAGCAATCTTGAGTAGTAGCAGCACCATTAGATTTAGGTGATTCGGCAGCATTGTAGGTATCAAACCAGTGGAACAAAAAAAATAGACTATTCTGTAGCGCCATAGCACTACGGAATGTCTGCACTATTACCACCAAAGGAGTTAATTCTTCATAAAATGCCCAAAAATCTGAATAGTAATCACTTAGAATCCTATTAGAAGGCTACATAGGTGGCAGAGGTAGTGTTTCAACAACAGTTTATCCTCACAAAAAGGAACCATCCTGAAAAATGGGGCTCACCTTTCACCAGCTACTTCGTTACCCTAACACTTAACCTGACACTCTTTCTTGGAGAAGGAGGATCCTCCTTTGGCACAATAGGATTCTTCCTTTTAGAAATGATAGTATTCTTTAGTGGAGTTATGCTCTCCTTGGCTTCTAGTGTCTCCTTTTCAATAGCAACTTCAACCAATACCTGCAATTTCCTTTGAGCCACTTCATCTTGAAAATGTTGCAACTCTGATTTAAGCTTCCTATTCTAAGACTGAAAGCCTTTGTTCTTCCTGTAAAGGTTTTTGAGTTTCCTATGGAGAGGTTGGGCCTTTCTTGCTGCAAACCTTGCCAGGTCAAGAATGTGGTTGTATCCATCCATGAGTTCTTTCATCTTAACCCTGTCAGACATGGATTTTGTTTTCAACTGAGCCACCTCCTTCCTAGCATCCCTAAGTTGCCTGATTAATATTTTGAATGTCTGGCTATCAGGTGGAGTAGTGACATGAATAGTCTCAACATGTTTTTTCATGGTCTCCTCTTTCTTCTGTGAATTTGCTTGTCTGTCTCATCAGGCTTCTTGATACCTTTTTGTTTATCTTTCTTGTTTTGCATAGGGGTTTCTTCTTTCTTCTCCATGGGATTTACAATGCTTTTACCTTTCTTCTTTTGTAGGATAGAGGATTTTGGTAGGGATTGTCCTTCAAAAACCTCTTTAGGATTTGATGATCTTGTGAAAGGTTTCCTGACCTTGGTACTAGCTGCTGGAGAAAATGAGGAGAAGTGTATCTTCTTTCCTTTCTTTGTTGTAGTTTTAGTAGTAGAAGGGAATTCTTCTAACTCTGGTGGAGGACGGGGTGAAATTTCTCTATGTGGAGAATGTAAAGCCTCCTTGATGGCCTCTAAATCATGAACAATAACTCTTCCCTTTCTCTTCTTGTTGGTACTTTCTTTATAAGCACTGGTAGATGGTGAAGAGATTTCTATCTACGACTGAGGAGTAGCTGCTATATCAACCTTAAAATCAGAATAAATAATGAAATTTTCCCATGAGATATATTTCTTACCTAGCTCTTCATAAATCAACATTCTAATCAATCCAGAGTGAAATATGCTATTATCCATAGCCTTAGACTTGGATTGAACCCTTTCTAACATTTTGCCTATCCTCCTTAGCAAATAGTAGGGAATGTTCATTTCAATTTTTCCACTAAAATGCAGTAGAAGCCGTATATGGTATTGGTATAATGTGTTGAACCTCCCTTCACATGTAAAGTATCTCTGAATGATCCTCAATATCTTGTCAAACTTCTCAATCAACTGATTCCTTGGCACACCTTTAGAAAAATCAAGATCTTGATGTTCAAACTTAAGGAAGTGTTTGTCATAGGCTGTATTCAAAACCATGGATTTAAACCATTTCTCACATTTGATAGGGATTCTTGTTGCAGATGAAATAGAGGCCTCATTCACCTCAAATTATAAATCCCCTACCTTGATCTTTCGGCCATCAAAATGTAAGTAAAACTACCTTGTCACCTCAGGATGACCTCTTTGCATATTCTAGTAGAAAGAGAGGCATCCCACTCTTTGAAAAACTTCTCTTTCCATGGGCTCTGTCTCAAAAATATGCATATCCATAGGTTCAGTTCTAACTATCTTTCCCCCCTTGTGTGACTTCTTCATCTGAGGAGTCTCCATAGTTTAGGATGAGATCTTCTTATGGCTATGGGGTGGTAATAAGTAGGAGGACCTAAATTCAAGCTTCAAATGGACAAGGCTGCACTTTTACAAGAACTTCCCTTCCTTGGATTTGTGTAGGTATGAATACTTATAAAAATGAGAGGATACCCTATAATTGGCCTTTGATACTGGTGTAATTTCCCCCACCTCTTAGAGAGGTGATGAGGAGACTCAGTGGCCTCAACACCCCCACTAGGTCATAGTCTCACACCGAGGGGGGGAAAGTCAAGAAGTTAAAAGTTATATTTTTAAGTTGACTTAAGAAAGGAAAAGGATAAAGGAGTAAAAGATAACTCAACAGAAGAATAGAATATTAACCTTGGGAGTTAACCTAAATCAACAAAGAATTAGAAGGAAAAGTATAAGTAAGTGGTTGGGGAGCACCTATTACTGATTTTGGTTTTGGATTAGCATTTGCTATTGCTCTTGAGCATTCAGTTTGGGGGTTTTGCTGTACAAACCCTTGTGAGCAACTCAGTGGTGAAATATCCACTCACCTTGTTCTGCAGCTTGGTCTTGGGGATGAAAGACTCCTCCACACCATTCTAGTCTCAGCCCATATCCATCTAGTGCTTCAGAAGGTAGCATGCCATACTATTCTTGTGTTTCCATCAAGGGTGCATCATCATCTAGACGGAGGTTTGATCCAGTTTATCCTGAGGGCCTGGGGCCATTTCGACAGTTGGGTTTTGTTTGCAGGGGCAGAACCATCAGTTTGAGGGATTTTCTGGAGGGTTATCATCATTCTGCATTTGTCTACAGATTGGGATGTCTTGGAGACATAGGGGACGTCCTGTGATTCAGTAAAACTCATATCTAGGGAGATCTTCTTGAGATATGAGCCCGAAACTTCTACCACGGGATTCTCATAGACCGATCTATATTCTTGGAGAGTTTCATAGCATTTGGAGGCCTCCTTCATTAGGGCCAAACCAGCTAGGGTTTCAGTCATCCAGTGGGGCACACCATTCAGTGGAGAATTCAGATCTACTGGGTTTGAGAGTGGATTTGGGAATTTGGACATCTGGGTTGTCCTTACAGTTGCCCGATCTATCATTTGGCATATTTCTTGGGATGATTGGACACTTTTGGTAGCAGGGAAAAATTATTGAGGGCTTCATCATTCTAGTAGGACGTGGAACTTTCCATCTTGGAGGTTGAGCATTAGTATGGTTCATATCTGCTTGATTCAATATTCATTGTATATCCATCCTTTGGAGGCTTATTTTGTATTGTCGGGAGAATTTTGTAGCAGCTCATATCTATTTCTTGTATGACCATCTGAGGTTTAAGCCAGATCAGCCATCTATTGTATTGATCTTACATTGCTCATAATAAAAAGGTCAGATCTTTGCCTGTGCTTCTACATCTTGAATATATTGTGATCTCCATGTGTTGATGAATCTTGTATGCACTTAATAACTCAATAAATTAGTAGTAGTTA
>ML777701.1:897235-930008 GCA_009831015.1 Picea engelmannii | reverse complement strand
GTCAGATCTTTTCTTGTGCTTCTACATCTTGAATATATTGTGATCTCCATGTGTTGATGAATCTTGTATGCACTTAATAACTCAATAAATTAGTAGTAGTTAGTGATTCCAAGAAAGAATTTGGCTTGGGATCATTACAACTGGGTAGACAACGCTCGAATTAAGTGTTAGAGGAGGTAGGGGAGAAACAATGTGGTTAATAAGTGCCTCCAGGTAGCACACTACGTATGCAGTGGATAGAACTGCTTGAATGTGGCGAGCTTAGTAGCTAAGGTGGGTAGATGTATCGGAATTCAACATGCAGCTAGTGAAATTTACAGGTTTTAAAGGAGGCGAGACAAGGATAGAATGGTGTGAGGAAAAGGACTCCTTCAACTATGCAAGCCCGATAATCCAAAAATCTGAGTGTCGACTCTCTTTGAAAATTATGTATAGAGGAGGAAACATGGAACACCTGTGGAATAAAATCTGTCTAAAGCCTGAGTGAGATTTCAGGAAGAAGTCACAAATATCCCAACCTCCAAATCTTCCTCAACATCGGATCCGGTAGCACTGTTGTCGACTAGTCAACACTAGGAGTTTTCACAACGCAACAATCTTGAGTTTTTCAAAAATCACAAACCGTTATCAAATCGCATAAATACGATATCTTGAAGGTATTTTTAACCAACTCCTAGTGTTGAAAACAAGGAATATGACCTCAGTGTTGTAATCATAGATCATGGTGGAAAATGATGAACGGGAAAGGCGCTACGAAAACTCCTGATGAGTGGGCAGCGCTCCATTTCAAAAAATGATTGGAGAGGTAAGCAAAGGATAGCAAGGCAAGGCTACAAGGGCATGAGTGAGGAAAATGGCCTGTCAAATCAAGATATTTGTGGAGTGCATTAATCCTAGTGACAAATCATGAGGGGGATCAAAGTTAAGTCATGAAAAAAAATGGTCCTAAGTCCAAATTCGCATGAGGATCAAAACATAAGTCATGACTCAACACTTTATTTATCAAGGGGGTCCTACCAAACACATTTTTTAAAAGGGGTGAAACTTGAAAATTAAAATCTAAGGCTTAGGAAAAGATGAAAACAAACTAAAAAACCCAAGTCAACTTAGTTTGATAACATTGGCTCCATAGGGGATGGCATGCCCCCTGCGGGCTGCCAAGAATAATTAGATTTAGTGCCTTATCCTAGGGCTATGGGGTCGGTTATGGAAACAAAAATAAAAGAAATATGATATTTACAATGGCATGAAAAAGCCACTCAAGGCTCAAGAAAAGTACTTTTTCAAAAAATTCCCATTGACAAAGCCACCAAAAACTTCTTCATTCTCCATATTCTACAACTTGAAAGTGTTATTAGAGAATACCTTAGAGATTTTGAAGGGACCGATCCATAAATCTTCAAATTTATCGTGCTTTCCTTTATCTTTCTTTGGTGCATCCCACTTGAGCATAAAGGTTGCCCAGTTGAAAATCCTCTTTGTTCCCTTTCTTTTCGAATGCTTTCTTGATCTTCAGTTGATGATCATGTGCTTTACCTACAAGATACTCTCGAGTCTGCTGCACTTCAACCAGCTATTGAATCCTTCTGATCATATGATCTAGCTCCCCTTGGTAATCTTGGAAGAATTTTTCCATAGGTAAGGCAAGCTCAGAAGGAAAAATGGCCTCAAGTCCATACACTAGCTGGAAAGGAGAAAGGCATAGGGACCTCTTTGTTGTCACTTTGTCATTCCACAAAGAAAACTTGAGTTTCGAGTCCCATGCCTTTTTGTTGTCCTCTAACAACATTTTAATGATCTTTATAAGGATTTTATTAGAGGATTCTGCAAGACCATTCCCTTGGGGGTATTAAGGGGTAGAGTGAACCAATGTGATTCCAAACTCTTCATAGAACTGAATCAATGGTTAACCTTGAAATATGCAGCATTGTCAGTGACAATTTTGTTCGGACAACCAAAACTCACTATAATGTCTTCAAGGAAACCAATGATCACTTTTTGGGAAGCATTCCTTTTAGGGATAACCTCTATCCACTTACTAAAGTAGTCTATTGCAGTCAATATCCATCTATGTTGACCACTAGAAGAACGATGAATTTCCCCTATAAAATCTAGGCCCCACTGTTGAAAGGGTCCCGAAACTGTCACAGAATTTAATGGAAAAGACTTGAGTTGCTTCTTTCCATATAATTTCTAACACTTAACACATGCTTTGATCTTAGCACAAACATAAGTGAATAGACTAGGAAAAAAATACCCATCCCTGAGAATCTTATAGGTAGTGGTCCTCCAAAAATGATGCTCCCCACACAAACTGTCATGAAATTTAGACATAATCTTTTGGGCTTCTTGTGGGTCTAGGCATCTCAAAAGAATTCCTAATGGGTCTTTCCAATACAAAACTTGATCAACAAGGCAATATTTTATTGATTTGAGTTTTAAGGATCTCACCTTGTTCTTTTCCATACCATCTGGAGGCTGTAAATTCTGTAGGAAAAATATATGTCCTTGTACCAGTTGCAATCTGCTAATGCAGGGGTGACTTGAGAACCTTTATCAGTCAATTCAGCCTGCTGATTTTATTAACATGAGTGGATGAAATTTACCCCCAATGCTGAGCAATTTGATTCAGCCAACAGCTTGGCTAAACCTTGGACTTTAACCAATTTGGTAGGCTTAATTTCCAAATCAAATTCAAGGATTTTAGCAATCTACTTGTTCCTTTTTCTATCTATATCAGGCTGAATAAGATTTTTTTTTACAATAGTTGATGGGACATAAGCAATGACTCTTGAATGCAGAACATAAACTCTGAAGGACTTGAGATATTTAACCAATGCATAGGATTTCTTATCCATGATGTCATATTTTAATTCAACATCTCTCAATGCCCTGTTGAAAAGGGAAATGGGCTACTCTAAGGCTTCAACATTCTTCTGCAATAAAACAACTACTACTGTATCAAAAGAAGTGAAAGAAAAAATAAGAAAATACTTGGAGTAGTCTGGGCTGATAAGGATCGAGGCTTGAGTCAAATATTTCTTTATCTAATCAAAATAATTACGGGACTCAGCAGTCCATTTGATTTCACTACCTTTCCTCAACATGGTTGTGAAACACTTAACCAACTCAACAAAATTTGATACAAACCTTCTCAAAAAATTATTTTTTCCCAGAAAATATTTAACCTCTTTTTTGGATCTAGGAAGTGGCAATGTTTGTATAGATTCAACCTTGTTGGAATCAATCCTTACCTCTTCAGCTGACACAATATGCCCCAATAATTTTCCCTCTTTCATGGCAAACAATGATTTTTTTGGATTCAAAGAGAGACCAAATTTTTTGCATTTCAAGAAAACCTTTCTTAAATGATCACAGTGTTCTTTATCAGATTGAGAGAACACTATTATGTCATCTAAATAGATAAGAAAAAAATGGTCCTTCTCTCCAATAAATGCTATGTCCATAGCTCTCTAAAAGGTCACACCTGCGTTCATCAAACCAAAAGGCATCTTGGCGTACATGAATGTACCCCAAGGACTGGTAAAGGTCATCTTCTCTCTATCTTATGAAAAAATAGAGACCTAATTGTATCCAGAAAAACCATCAACCATGGAAATCTTGGTTGATTCTGTCACCCTCTGTAATATGTGCTCCATCTTGGGCAAAGGGTAATTATCCTTTTTAGAGCTTTTGTTCAGATTCTGGAAATCAACGCAAAGTCTGATTTCTCCGTTCTTTTTTCTCACTGGGACCAAATTGGCCACCCATTCAAAATACCTCAAAGGAATGATAATTTTTTCATCTAAAATATTTTTTACCTCTTTCTCCATGGCAGGCAACAACATAGGATTGATTTGCCTCAACTTTTTCCTGAAGGGTTTGGTCTCTTCCTTTAATGGGATCTTGTGCTCTATAATGTTGGTGTCATAAGTTCTGAGATCTTCATAAGTCCAAGCGAATACATCAGTAAATTCCTTTAAAAACTCAGTAGAAAGGGATTTTACTAATTTGGTGAGCTCCTCCACTTGAGGATGAACAATATGGGAGTCAGAAGTTGAGGCTTTTGTTCTGCTTTTTCTTCTATCCCTACCAGATTTCCCTCTGAGTTTTTTAGATGCCGCTATGCTGGATTCTACCTCCAAGGATGCATATTGCATATGAACTAAGGAGGTTGATCTTCTTTCTCTTAGTAGAAGGCAAAACTCAGGGTTAAATTCACTAGCATAAGTAATTTTTGCAGAGGTTTTGGTGGGTTTTATCTCATCAAGAATATTATTGTACATTTTGTTAAATCTTTTAGAAAAGTCAGAGACAAACTCTCCTTATTTCCTTTTTAGGTATCCAAATTCAGTGATATAGTACAAAAAGTCCTTTTTGTCCTCCCAATGCGTCAAGAAGGCTTCGTCTAATGCTTCAATGCCAGTAATGGATCCATGGGCCAGACCCCTAAACCACTTCCTAGCCTCACCAAAAAGGCTTTGGACGAAGTCCCTCATCCACACATCCTCATTTTCAATGTTTTCATTATCTGCATAGTTGTAGAAAGCAGCAAGATGTTCCTTAGTGGTTATATCTTCTTCTCCCATAAACTTGGGCATGTATTTCAAATAATATCCAAGAGGGAGAGAGTTCACTAACTGAGGTAAGGCAAGTGGAGTGTATCTTGTAGCCACTATGGCATCCATCCTATTTGAAGGGGGGTTAACAACTGCCATTTGGTTTTGAAATCTTGGTGAACAAGGAGGAGAAGGAGACTTAACTGTGTGAAGATTAGGAAAAGAGGGAAAGTATGAAGGGGGGGTTTCAGTTTTCACAGTAGAAGGCTGAGTCTTGGAAGAAGATGGTAAATTCTGTAAAGGGGACGAAGTTTCCACTTCTTTGGTAGCATAAATTTTAACAAGAGGTGGGGTAACAAAGCCTAAATTAGGGAAATCTTCAAAACTATCAAGACTGAAACACTTTTCAATGTCAGGGGAAGAAACAATGTCAATTATTTCATCTTTCAAATAAGTTTCAAAGGAAGAGTATTCAACATGAAACTCTTCAAAATCAAGTTTCTTAGATACTTCAGTAGAAGGTAAATAAATATTACTTGATATAACAACTGGAGTATCAAGAGTAAAATCAGGCAACTGACCAGAAGCACTTGTAGCAGCAAGAAAAAAAAAAATTGGGAATATTTTCCCTTCTTGATTATTTTCTTTGGGCTAGCCTCAGATGGAACTAAAGGTAGTTGTGTATTTTATCTCCTATGTATTCCTTTAGGTGCCAAAGCTGAAACAATGGAGTCGCCAAGTGAAAGATGCAATCTTCAAGATACTAAGTTCTAATTCGCCTTTCGAACTAGTAAGTTGTGTCATTTAATCCCACAAAAAAGTATTCAAATCGTCCCTAGCAACGACGCCAAGAATGTTAGCACTAGGAATCACCTTCAGATTGCATGAAAGGCAAGCCCAGTACCCATCATGTTATATGTGAATGTAAAAGATTTTTGAGGGGTCAAATGGATAAGACTCAAGATGATAATTTTCCAACTCAGAAATCAGGGCTAGCATGCACGAGCAATCAGGGTCTTGGATAAATTCAATCAGTAATTGGGAGTAAGTATGAATTGAGGGAAGACTTCAGTGAGAGGAATGTAAAGATTGTTGTAAACATCAGGTCTGCAGACAACCTAAGGAAGAAAGAATCTTAATGCAATATCCTCTTGAGTTCAGAACTTAAGGACACTAAAGAAACATCATGATAATATAATAATCAAACATACATCATAATATCACCACAACCATTCATGTGAATCATTCAAACCATAAACACTTTATCATCAGAAGAAAATAAGTTGAAAGAGAATATGATTTCTATTAACCAAGATGTCTCAAATCAAGTACATAACCAGTTCACAGTAACTTCATCAAAATATTACAGTATAAGGGATCCTTTCTCAACCAAATGAACCTACTAAATAATTTCATCTATCTATTTATAACAAAGAGGAAGGCAAAAACTGGAGGTGCGAGCTGGCCTCCTTCCCATGAAAATCTCTAAGAATTTATTTCATCTAACAACTTGACTAACAACCTATGCTATAAAATAGGAAAGTGTTGGTGACTAATCCAACCAATATTCAAACTAACTTGATCCCCCTTTGGTGAGCAACTCCTTGTTTTCCATGTGTCCTTCAGGGGCATGTGGCTGTCATCATGCTGCCAGCTCATGTTTTTGCAATTCTCTCCATCATCAGCTATCCAAAATTTGTTAGCTCGACCCTCCTAGATTCCTGATATCTATTGGTAGCATATTTGGGTAGCATTATGAGTAATGCACTTTGTAGTGTCTTCACCAAATTTCATGATATTCTATAGCGCAAACGTAAAACTAGACAAGCAAAAAAGGTAGCGCCAAATCTTTCTGTCCTCTGTGAAAACTTCGTTCTCTATGCGATTTTAGGTAGAAAATTTCTGTAGTGCCACTCTAGTGCATCTCTATGCAAATTCTATCTCTACCATAAATTCGGTAGCAAATTTAGGTAGTTCCTGATGTGTGTCTCTTTGAAAATTTTAGGTAGCGCCATCAAAATACGTAACACCACCACTTGGACATTTGCAGAATGAGTAGCAACCTTGAGTATTAGCAGCACCATTATCTTTAGGTGATTCGACAACATTATAGGTAGAAAACCAATGGAACACCAAAAATAAAATATTATGTAGCACCATAACACTACAGAATGTTTGAACTATTACTGTCGAAGGAGTTAATTCTTCATAAAAATCCCAAAACTATGAACAATAAGAACTTAGAATCCTATATAGGTGGCATAGGCAGTGTTTCAATAATAGTTTATCCTCACAAAAAGGAACCATCTTCAAAAATGGGGCTCACCTTTCACCAGCTACTTCGTTACCCTGACACTTAACCTAACACTCTTTCTTGGAGAAGGAGGATCCTCCTTTGGCACAATAGGATTCTTCCTTTTAGCAGTGACAGGATTCTTCAGTGGAGCTATGCTCTCCTTGGATGTTGGTGTCTACTTTTCAATAGAAGCTTCAACCAATACCTGCAAGTTCCTTTGAGCCACTTCATCTTGAAAATGTTGCAACTCTGCCTTAAGCTTCCCGTTCTGAGACTGAAAGCCTTTGTTCTTCTTGTAAAGGTTTTTGAGTTTCCTATGGAGAGGTTGGTCCTTTATTTCTGCAAACCTTGCCACATCAAGGGTGTGGTTGTATCCATCCATGAGTTCTTTCATCTTAACCCTGTCAGACATGGATTATGTTTTCAACTGAGCCACCTCCTTCCTAGCATCCCTAAGTTTCATGATTAATCTTTTGAATGTTTGGCTGTTAGGTGGAGTAGTGACATGAACAGCCTCAACAGGATTTTTCATGGTATCCTCTTCCTACTGCATAGTAATTTCCTTGTCTGTCTCATCAGGCTTCTTGATACCTTTGTCTTTATCTTTCTTCTTTTTCACAGGGGTTTCTTCCTTCTTTTCCACAGGCTTTGCAATGCCTTTACCTTTATTCTTTTGTAGGATAAGGTTTTTGGTAGGGACTATCCTTCAACAACCTCTTTAGAAGCTAATGATCTCATGAAAGGTTTCATGACCTTGGTACTGGATGCTGGAGGAGATGAGGAGAAGTGTAGCTTCTTTCCTTTCTTTACTATAGTTTTAGTAGTAGAAGGGAATTATTCTAACTCTGGTGGAGGAAGGGGTGAAAGTTCTCTCTATGGAGAATGATAAGCCTCCTTGATGGCCTCTGACTCATGAATAGGAATTCTTCCCTTTCTCTTGTTGTTGGTGCCTACTTTAGCAACACTGATAGGTGGTGAAGGGATTTCTATCTACGACTAAGGAGTAGCTGCTATATCAACCTTAAAATGAGAAGAAATAATGAAATGTTCCCATGAGATATATTTCTTACCCAGCTCTTCAGAAACCAATATTCTAATCAATCCATAGTGAAATGTGATAGTATCCACAACCTTAGACTTGGATTGAACCATATCTGAAATTTTGCCTATGCTCCTTAGAAAATAGTAGGGAATGTTCATTTCAAATTTGCCAGTAAAATGTAGCAGAAGCCTTATGTGGTACTGGTATAATGTGTCGAAACTCCCTTCACATGTAAAGTATCTCTGAATGATCCTCAATATATTGTCAAACTGCTCAATCAATTGATTCCTTGGAACATTATAGGTATAAAACCAATGGAACACCAAAAATAAAATATTATGTAGCACCATAACACTACAGAATGTTTGAACTATTACTGTCGAAGGAGTTAATTCTTCATAAAAATCCCAAAACTATGAACAGTAAGAACTTAGAATCCTATATAGGTGGCATAGACAGTGTTTCAATAATAGTTTATCCTCACAAAAAGGAACCATCTTCAAAAATGGGGCTCACCTTTCACCAGCTACTTCGTTACCCTGACACTTAACCTAACACTCTTTCTTGGAGAAGGAGGATCCTCCTTTGGCACAATAGGATTCTTCCTTTTAGCAGTGACAGGATTCTTCAGTGGAGCTATGCTCTCCTTGGATGTTGGTGTCTACTTTTCAATAGCAGCTTCAACCAATACCTGCAAGTTCCTTTGAGCCACTTCATCTTGAAAATGTTGCAACTCTGCCTTAAGCTTCCCATTCTGAGACTGAAAGCCTTTGTTATTCTTGTAAAGGTTTTTGAGTTTCCTATGGAGAGGTTGGTCCTTTCTTTCTGCAAACCTTGCCACATCAAGGGTGTGGTTGTATCCATCCATGAGTTCTTTCATCTTAACCCTGTCAGACATGGCTTTTGTTTTCAACTGAGCCACCTCCTTCCTAGCATCCCTAAGTTTCTTGATTAATCTTTTGAATGTTTGGCTGTTAGGTGGAGTAGTGACATGAACAACCTCAACAGGATTTTTCATGGTATCCTCTTCCTACTGCATAGGAATTTCCTTGTCTATCTCATCAGGCTTCTTGATACCTTTGTCTTTATCTTTCTTCTTTTTCACAGGGGTTTCTTCCTTCTTTTCCACAGGATTTGCAATGCCTTTACCTTTATTCTTTTGTAGGATAAAGGTTTTTGGTAGGGACTATCCTTCAACAACCTCTTTAGAAGCTAATGATCTGATGAAAGGTTTCATGACCTTGGTAATGGATGCTGGAGGAGATGAGGAGAAGTGTAGCTTCTTTCCTTTCTTTGTTGTAGTTTTAGTAGTAGAAGGGAATTCTTCTAACTCTGGTGGAGGATGAGGTGAAATTTCTCTATGTGGAGAACGACAAGCCTCCTTGATGGCCTCTAAATCATGAACAATAACTGTTCCCTTTCTCTTCTTGTTGGTACTTTCTTTAGAAGCACTGGTATATGGTGAAGGGATTTCTATCTACGACTGAGGAGTAGCTGCTATATCAACCTTAAAATCAAAATAAATAATGAAATTTTCCCATGAGATATATTTCTTACCTAGCTCTTCATAAATAAACATTCTAATCAATCCAGAGTGAAAGATGCTAGTATCCATAGCCTTAGACTTGGATTGAACCCTTTCTGACATTTTGCCTATCCTCCTTAGAAAATAGTAGGGAATGTTCATTTCAATTTTTCCACTAAAATGCAGTAGAAGCCTTATATGGTATTGGTATAATGTGTTGAACCTCCCTTCACATGTAAAGTATCTCTGAATGATCCTCAATATATTGTCAAACTGCTCAATCAATTGATTCCTTGGAACACCTTTAGACAAATCACCAACTTGATGTTCAGGCTTAAGGATGTCTTTGACATAGGTTGCATTCAAATCCATGGCTTTAAACCATTTCTCACATGTGACAGAGATTCATGTTGCAGCTGAAATGGAGGCCTCGGTTACCTCAAATTCTAAATCCCCTACCTTGGTCTTCTGGCCATCAAAATTTAGGGAAAACTACCTTGTCACCTCAGGATGACCTCTTTGCATATTTCGGCAGAAAGAGAGGCATCCCACTCTTTGAAAAACTTCTCTTTCCATGGGATCTGTCTCAAAAAGATGCATATCCACAGGTTCAGTTCTAACTATCTTTCCCCCCTTGTGTGCCTTCTTCATCTAAGGAGTCTCCATAGTTTAGGATGAGAGATTCTTATGGCTATGGGTTGGTAATAACTAGGATGATCTAAAGTCAAGCTTCAAATGGACAAGGCTTCACTTTTACAAGAACTTCCCTTAAACTAGACTGATTGCTAGTAATCTAAAAATTGGTTGTGGAAATCCCTCCCTTGGATTTGTGCAGGTATGAATAGTTAACAAACTGAGAGGATACCCTATAGTTGGCCTTTGATACTAGGTATAAAATGCCCGACTTAAGTGTCAGAGGAAGCAAGGGAGAAACAATGTGGTTAAGCAGCGCCTCCAGGTAGCACACTGCATATGCAACATATCGAACTTCTTAAATGTTGTGAGCTTAGTAGCTATGGTGGGAATATATATTAGACTTCAAAATGTAGGTAGTGAAATTTATAGGTTTTAAAGGAGGGGAGACAAAGATATAATGGTGTGAGGAGAAGGTCTCCTTCAACTATGTAAGTTGACGCAGACCTATCGACCCTCGAGCCGAGATCCGCTCTCAAGATCATTTGGATTCTCCCTTGAGCCGGATTGGCTCTTTCGATTCCTCACGGGAATCTCAATTTTATCAATCCAGAGGTCCTTTTCACAACTCACAATCTCACGAGTTCGCGAGTCGTGACTCCCGACTCTTCCTTCTCAAATCAGCGATACCAAGACCACGAAATGGGTATAGTCCTTTCTTCTGTCAGTTACCTCCTTACAAGACCGTCATCTAGACTAGTGCTATCACTTCTCTCCTCTCGCACCTTCACGAGTTTCAAAGATCCAACCTTGGCACCGTTCCTTTTTGAACCCCCGAGAGGCGATATTGACTTTTCTCCTCTCGTACTCACTACTCATGACTTCACGTGTCGAAGGCCCAAACTTTCATTCCCTTATCTCTCGAGTCCCTGAGACGCGAGAGGTCAACGGGGTGTCGACTCTCTTCAATGAATCAATGCGTGTCCTCCTATCTGTTCTATGGGCCCACCTTGCGATTATGCCTTGCATTCCTTATGCTCCACTTTGCACTTCACCACTTTGCTCCCTGAAGTGTTGTCTCCTTTATATCATGACACCTGAAGTGTCGAGATCCCAAACTCCTCAATACTAATTTTGACACGTCATTCATGCAGTCCCATAACGAAACTTCTCTCCCTTTTGGGACTTTGCTTCTCACAACCTAGAGTACCCAACCTTTGGGCTCTCACCTCGCGAACCTTCGAGTTCATGAGATCTCTAGATCTCTGCCACCTGTCCTCCCTGGATGGATGGCTCTAATCCACACGCCACTCGCTACTCACCTTTCGCGACTTCATGAACCTTAATGCAAAACCTTCAACCCTTCAACTCACAAAACCCCGAAATGAGATTTCGTGAGCGATCCAACGGCCCTGGCTAACTTGGATCCTACGGACCTAATTTCTTCTGAACTTACGCTTGGGGAAATATATCCGTAACGTTCCTTCTTCTCTGCAAGATCTGACGACTCTTGTGACTTCGTGAATTCTTCTCAAAGAATTCCAACCATCCATTTCTTCTTAGACAATTCCTGTGAATTTAACCAAGTATTTCTCCGCGGAACTTACCCGCCTGCAATGCAAACTTGCTACGCCTCCTTTCAACACCTCAAGGCACCAACCTTCTATGCTTTTCTTCAACAACTACGAATACCCTATCCTTCTTGAGATTTCTCCACTTGTGAGTCTTAAAGAAGACTCCTGCATGCACTCCTTGCGGTGAATCCTTCAATTACTTCAGAGAATTGAAGTCCTTCGACTCTGCACACTCCCTGCAGTAGTAGTCCTTCAACAATTTCTCAGTTTTGCAAATTCCAGAACTTTACTCGGCCTGCGCACTCCTTGCATGGCTCTTGTGCTCAACTTGCACTTCTGTGAGAATGAGAACAATGTTAACCCTCCTGAGCTTTCAGATATAAAACTCTGAACTCTTGTCAACGCACTCCTTTCAGACAACTTCACTGCACTCCTTGCAGGAACTCTTTCTCAGATAGAGAAACAATTGAAACTCATTCCTTACTCTCTCTCAGACTTCAAACACAAAGCGTGAAATCATATACACAACATATAAAGTAAATGTATAACAGAAATTAAACATCCATGAGCATAAAATTAAACATGCATACACAGAGAACAAATACAACACCATGAATTTGAATCAAAGCTCTTTCTATTAATTCAAATCTCTGTACATGGGTGTTTTCAACTACAGCTCTCTACTCTCTTCTCTATGCTCAATTCTCTATTGACATAATAATCTTACAACTATACAATGAGGGTGTCTATATCCCATTTCCCTCTTGCGCTCTAAAACTGTCTAATCTAGAATTAAATTCTATCTACCTACATTCATTACACATAAAGGATCCTATCTACTATGGACGAGAGCGGATCGCTCAAGGTCCTTTTACAATAATACAAGCATGCCTCTACTTAATGAATTCATTAATATTTCAAAACATTTTCAAAAAATGTTCTCGGTGCTTTTCCAGCTCTCTCTTATCTTCGCATTGTCTCGCTACTGACTATGCTTGCACACCCTTGCGATGCTCCTGCATTACAAGCCCGATAATCCAAAACTCTGAGCGCTAAATCTCTTTGAATGTTATGTGCAGAGGAGGAAACACAGAATACCTATGGAATAAAATCTGTCTGAAGACTGAGAAAGATTTCAAGAAGAATTCATGAATATCCCGGCCTCTGAATATTCCTTAGCATCCAATCTGGTAGCACTGTTGTCGACTGGTCAAAACTGGGAGTTTCCACAGTGCAACAATCTTGAGTTTTTCAAAAATCACAAACTGTTATCAAAGCTCGTAAATACGATATCTTGAAGGCACCTTTAACCAACTCTAGGCATTGAAAATAAGGAAGATGACCTCATCTTTGTAATCATAGATCATGGTGGAAAATGTTGAACGTGAAATGCACTACGGAAACTCCTGGTGAGTGGGTAGTGTTCCATTTCAAAAAATGATTGGACAGGTAAGCAAAGGACAACAAGGCAGGGCTATGAGGGCATGAGTGAGGAAAATGGTCTGTCAAATCAAGATATCCGTGGAGTGCACTGATCCTAGTGACAAATCATGAGGGGGATCAAATTTAAGTCATGAACAAAAACGTTCCTAAGTCCAAATTCGCATGAGGATCAAAACATAAGTCATTACTCAACACTTTATTTATCAAGGGGGTCCTAAAAAACACATTTTTTAAAAGGGGTGAAACTAAAAAATTAAAATCTAAGGCTTAGGAAAAGATGAAAACAAACTAAAAAACCCAAGGCAAATTAGTGTGATAACACTTGCTATCCTTTAAGGAGATATTTTCACATTTAGCTCTATATGATAATGGGTGCACATGTCTTATTACCTCATCATTGTGAAAAAGTGATTAATAATTTACATATCCATTGAAAAGTGGTGACACCATTATGTATAATACTAAACTAGTTGATTTAACAAGTTCTTATCCAAGTTTCTCTTTATAAGTTTCTCTTGGGAGGTATTGATTAGAACCTCATGTGGTGGACTGCCCTTGCAAAACCTCAATGAACTTTCATGAGAACCCTAATAGGATTAACTAGAGGGACCTCTTATTTATTATCCAAGATGTTCCATTATATATTGAATAGATGATATTTAAGGATAATGTGGATGATGTCACCCTTGGGATAACTACAAACAATTAATTATGTGCCTAATAACTCTAAAACACTCTCGTACCACCTGCCTTCCTTATACTCTAAAGTTTTCAATGAACAATATACATCATTCTAAATATTTTGAGTAATATAATAAAATGGAAGTATCGGGAAGTACAAGTAAACCCGTCGAGGTATTGAACATACCTCCTGGCAGTGGGGCCATGCTTGTATGGTACTAAGGTAAGCCCTTCGAGGTACAAAATAGGCCTACTAGTAGCGAGGCTATGCCTAGTAAAGGGAGTTGAAAAACATAAATTGGAACACCTAAAACTAAACAAAAACCCTTGGGTCTCATTCTAAAGAAATCATTATCAAATCAAGGTTAGGAGATGACCTTTATATCTCTTGGATGATGTTCTTAATAACCTTCAAGTATCCGCTTTAAGGTTCTATCTTTAAAATAAATAGGTTTGCATGAAAGTGGGACCCTCAGTATAGGTAATTCACCTTACCTAAGCAAGAAGAGATTCATCTCTAAAAACTTGGATAAGAAACGAGTTAATCATCTTGGGATGTATTCTTTTATGTGTTCCTCTCTTCAAATGGGATATAAACTATGCTCATATCACTTTTATTTTAATGGTAATCTACGCTGGGGGCCTATTAGTCAAAGTTGTTATAAAAACTCTTGGACAATATCCTATAATCATATTAGAGTCACATCCATCCCTTTCTCCTAATTATGATCTACAACAGATTGGATAAGACTTAACGTCAAATCACTAATGGATCTAATATATTACTCATGACTCCACTTTTCCATCATAACTACTTTTCCATGAGTAAGAAGTGTGAAGAAGATGCCATGAGGTTTATATTGTATAGCAGGTTACTTAAAAGATAACTTAAGGAGATGAAGAAGGGTGGAACTTCATGGAGTGCTTGATCTAGTGATGAGTACCATCAATTTTGAAATTTTGAAGATCATTGTTGCATGAGGACATGCAATGGATAAGGCATGGGGGAAATGTTGAGCCTCATTTTTTCACTTCCAAATGCCTTATATTCTCCCATATCCTGACCAATTTTACCTCATACATATGCACTATGTTTCTATTTTCCTCAACAAACATGCATTTTAGCCATTATTGTGTACATATAAGGTAACTTATGTTTAATCATTATTTATGATGATGTATTAATGATTTGGATTGAATATTTGATGTTTTAAGCTCTCTCATTACTTTGAATGATCTAAGAAGACCTTATGAAAACAACCCTTATCCATATGGTACCTATTTTTACGTTCATCCAGTACTAAACTAGTCTGGTACTAATTCTTCACTCGTTCGGTACCAATTCTTGTGCTCGTCTGGTACTAGCATCAACAACCGTCCAATACCAGATATAGTTTGAAATTTTGGAAAGCTTCTAGAGGAAAATCAAGGACATGGGTTTTGTCTAGAGAGACATCTACATGTGGAAATTTGGGGCATAATTCACCCATATCACACGTGTGGACCTCCATCTCAGGGGGAATGATTCTACAAAAATTAGCAAAAATCTCAAACTGCCAACTTCCTCGTCGATTTCCATGCAGATGGCATCAGATCTAGAAATTCTATGAAATGGGCTTTGTCTAGAATGTGGAAAATTGAGTAGTGTATGGAAACTTTTCCGAAATTTGAATCGTTTTAGAAGATAAATGTGGATCTCTAACTCGAATCTACCCAAATTGATGAAAAACCCAGATTTTTGGGATTTATCCTAAAATTGTAAAAATTGTTTTCTGAGTTTGGGGATTTGGTTCCATCCATTCCTCCATGGATTTTATGTATAAATAAGACCTCATACATCTAAGGAGAGGTAGAATTCAATATATTGTTATGATGATGTATTGTCTTGTGAACATATATTTTCTATAAGTCTCTTTGTTGGAAATTAATATGAATCAAATTTGTTGAGCTTGTGCATTTTTGGAACCTACTATCCTATGAATTTTCCCATCTTCCATGTTGGAATCAATAAGGTCCCACTATTCTAATGTGGTAATATTGTTGTAAAATATAGCTTATTTTTTATTCTTGTACATGTTTGTTTTATTCTGGTACTCATTTGTGCATGCATTTGTTAGATTAAACACTTTAGTGTTTGTTTTTATTTTTCAAACCTAGGGATAATTTGGATTTCCATATTTCACCATACATGAGCGTATAATGGACTATTCCACCACATTTAGCTTTTTCTTCCAGGATTGATTAGACTATAGCTTTCAAACACAGGCACAATCAAAACCTTTATCTCTCACCCTACATGCACCTATAATGGAGTGTTTTTTCTCTACCTGGTATTTCTTTTAAGCTTGATTGAGTTTCCTTTTAATATTATGCAGAGTGTTAATTAATGTAGTTTCTCTAGGAGATCGAATCAAGTTCATATTTCCCTTTCATGAGCCTGCAATGAATAGATTCATCACATGATCAAGAGTTTTAAATCATATTCGGATTTATGAATTTTTCTTTCTGATTTTGATATGTGTGGAGAGTGTTATCTAAGAAGTGTGAAAACAGAGTGTTGTTTTCTAGATTGTTTTATTATATAGGCTATACTTAGACATAGTTAAACCACTTGTTGTCAGCACATATAGTGTAACAACTCTGTTGATTATGAATCTCATTCGATAATTTATGTTTGGTAATATATTATACATATAATTGCACCAACACACCTTGAGGACTTACCACTACTAAAATTTACCCCTTGACTCACATAACCCAACTAAGAGAGAGTGTTGGGGACCATTCCAAGAACTCTTCTTGACTTCTCCTACCGCTTGACTTCTATTTTAAAGGATCTTTCCCAACAAAAACTTCACGTTACTAATGGATTTTCATTCATTAGTGTTCCTAGTTTTGTTTTAGTATACTTGGAGAATTTACTCTCCACCCTAAAACCTAGACTTGTGATTATTTTCTAATAAAGAAAACATCTAGTTGATTTTAGATTAGGTACCTTGTTCCTTCTATGGTTGTTGTTACTCAAAAGGGTAAATGGAAGTGAACTATATGGTGTTATCACTCTGAATCCAAGAATACTTCAAAAGAAAACATGAATGGAATGCAAGCTTTAGTTTCGATGAAGCCTATCTATAGAAAGGAGCAAGAGGTCTCAAGAAAATAAACAAGTGTAACATTCAATGAAAGAAGCATGAACTACTCTTTGAATGCAAATTTGTTTTGATATATGAGTCAAAGAAACTGTAGAATACATTATTCTTAAAATATAGTCTCAAACATGCCCCACGCACTAACTAGAATGTAATTTATACTATATCCAAATTAGTGAAAAGAAGTCCAAAATAAAAAAGTGAAGCACTTGGAAGTTTTTAGAACAAAAATGGCAGAAGTTTGAAAGTGTGCAAGAGAAAAATATAAAAACTACTAATAAATAATAATGTACCAAGGATCATGGTAAAATTGGATAGTTATGAGCCTTTCACAATTTGATAAGAGATAATAATTCAAAAAGGTGATAAACACAATTCTTTTATCAACCAAAGTCATAACCAAACCTAAAAGACTTTAAGGAAAAGATATGAATCAAGAATATAAGGAAAACTGAGCTTAAATTTCACCCAAGAAGGAGACCAACACTCCTTTAAGAGGGCAGACAGGGAATTGAATAGAGATCAATTCTCCTCAAGATACTGAAAGAGGGCATTGATTAGGATTTTGAACACTCTATGGGCCACTATAGGGGAGTGTTGAAGCCTAGTAGTGGTTAAAAAAACATTAATTTTTTCCCATATTAACCAAATATCAAGCTACTGACTTTGTACACTTCCTAGTGAAGATGAGGGAAAAGGAAGGGTTCAAATAATAAGCAAATAACCTTAAATTTCAAGTAAGCAACAAAATTCAAGAGAACTGGAAAATGAGGAAAACATCAATGTTCTTCCCCAGTATGGTCACCATTTTTTTGCTGTGGTGAATTCCTCCTATGAAAAGGTGAAATCCCCCTTGGATTGGGTTTCCCAAGTTCCCCTCCCCTAATCTCTTTGTTATGGAAATATTCCCCTACAAACAGGTGAATTTTCACCTGGATTACAGAACCCTATTCCAAGACAGAAAATTACATTTGAACACTACCATTCCTATAAGTTCATTTTGTCCATCAAATAAGAGAGAAGGAGGGGAAGTATGATGTACCATGTTTAAGATGTTTTTCCAAGCCACTGTAATCCATGAGCTCAATCTGAATCCCATTGCAAATCAGTACCTGCAATGGACAGAAAGAAACAAACGACTATCTCCTACTCTAATGGATTAGACAAAATCAACTCATCTATGCAAATTAAGACAACCATAGACAATCACTTGTAAACATACACTTGAAGGAAATAGGCCAAGTATATTAATGAGAAATTATAAGGGAAAACTCACAATATTCAGATGGTGTTGTAGTATCCTCTCCAATTCCTCCTCCTCCAACCCTTTCTCAAAAGATCTACAATCAAACTAACAATTCTTTGTTGATATTTCCCCCCTATTCACCATGGAAATGCCTCTATTTATAATATTTTAGAGGCTTAACCACCTTGAGTATTTTTGGAATTGGTTGAGGATATGGCTCCATTAGTTCTGATTTTTTCCTTAGATGCATCCATGGAGTCATATTCAAGACAAACTAACCCAACCCATCCATAGTTGTCTTTTAGAAGAAAGTGGGATTTCCTCCAAGATTCCCTCAACCAAAACAACGCTCCCTTGAAGTGGACAATAGAGAAATGTAGCACCCAATTAATATGGTCAAGGAGATCTAGGGATCCTTATATATGAGAAGGGGAGATTTGATATTCCAAAATATCAAAGAGATGAGTAATTTTCCAGGTAAAGAACTTGTTTCGACTATCAGATGATGGGACTTCTTCTTCTAACATGTTTTAGGGGTTGTAGCAAGTTTTTTTATGTTGTCATTCGAGATGTGACACTTAGGAAAATTGAATGTGACACTTGTGACACTTACAACACTTGCGATAATAAAAGTGTGAAACTTGAGACACTTATGATACAAAGTCAAAGCGGATAATTTTGACGTGTAACATATTGCCCCCCAAAGTGTGAATCCAAAAGAGGAATGCTAATGGATGAAACACTTTGTAGATTCTTTGAAGAAAGGGTATAATGTTGGAGAACCTAGTAGAAGCTGCAAAAAACCATCAAACCATCAAATAATATTAATATATGTTCCATCCCTGATGCAGGAATACCTATGCTTGGAATACAAGTGACTCAAAGAACAATCGCCAACAAATACACTGTAGATCCATGATGATATTGACTTAGGGGAAGGTCACCAAAGATACAATGTGGATCCATCCCTCTATGACATGAATTGATCGTAGCCATGAAATAATACACAGTGGAGCTACGATGTGATAAGGACATATACACAAACCAATACAAAGTGGATCTATGTTAAAACATATATATTAGTTGAATGATATCCATTGCAACCTGGGTAAAGTGTATATGTAGATGAATAATCAACCTAGGGTATTCGTCTCGATCCTATAATAGTATGATTATGTCCATGTGAATAGATGATTTGATGTTGAACATGGATGAAACTAAATGATTACCAGTCATTGAGGTATACCATTAACAAGCGCAGGAAAAATCACCATTAAAGTCAATGACTCTCAAGGTACTTTAAGTACAATCCAACAAATGTGAATAATGAGATGAATTTGAACATTCATGGAATCAATCAGTCAAGGATCATTGATGTATACCCACTTTCAAATGTGAGGAGGCCTTTCATTGAGCCATGCAGGTCCCAAGGTACTTATGTGTTCCTAATTCTATTTCCTGAACACTTTGTTGAAATCGACAGGAAATGACTCATCGAAGGAGGGAATTGATGTATCCCCCATCAATCGACCTGAAACTTGTCATAGGAAAGTGATAAAAAATGGACTGACATGGGTACGGGAATTGGTAATATTGTATATGGCTGACTTTTAGGTGAATACTTCCCTTGAACACTGAGGCATGACATAAGACTTGGCAACATAGACTCAGAATGGACCAAAACATAATGTGCAAAGTGTTGGGCATTCTTTGGATGGGACAAAGGAGTATAAAGACTCATAGGATTGGTTCAGTGTGGAGGAAAATGGTTATTCAAGTGTATGGTGAGGTGAAAACAAGTGTCGTGTTCAAGGGAGACCATAAGAGCTACCTTAAAATATCTCAAGAAAATTGACCCACTTCCTTCAATTTTTCCCCCATCCAGATAGATGAGTACCTCTTTTTTGTTTAATGAACTCGAGGAGGATAACATGTGCTCGATATAACTCACCTTTAGTAATCTCGTGTTCCTTTATTTAACAAACTATAATAAGTAAGGGTTTGTTCCTAGATAGGCCCTTCAATGTGTAGTTTTGTGATTCCAAAGAAGGAAAACTCGGTTGTTTTTCATGTTTAGGGAGTTTGAAAATAACTTAAATAAAACTCCAAGGTTGTCCTTCTTCATAATTTTAGTCTATGAGGTTCGAAAAATTATAAAATAATATGATGGATAAATCTTCTAATAATGTTTGATTAGAGCATTGCTTTTTCATAATTAGTCTCACGAGGCCAAAAAAGAGATAAACTACCACTCGAAAGATGCCATTTCAAACCTTTTAACAAGTGTGAAAGGAATCAAGTTCACTTGGAAATATTTTCATGTTTAGGGAGTTTGACAAGAGATTAAAAGAGACTCCAAAGAGTTACTTTTTTGTATAGATTTTACAATTCCAAAAAATGAGATAAAAGTATATTCGAAAACCTATTCTCATGTTTTAATGAGCACGAGAAAGAACAAAGACTAATATTATTCCTGGAAATAGTTACTATGTCACAATGGTGAAGACCCTCGAATGAATATCAATCGTAGCAGTGTGTTTCTATAGAGGTATTTTTCCCCCAGTTTCTTGGGCATAAGATAGTGGCTTCGCTCCAACATGATTTCCAGAGGCTGGAGATCTCCCTCCCAAGCATAGTTTCCTCTAATCACTCTTCTTATTTCCTCATTTAGGTGTCTTGTTACTAATGGAAACATTTTCAGTAGGTGGAGGAAAAGAAGTTTCAATTACTCGATCCAGTGTGAGAATCTATTCTAATGAAGGGGGGTCTATGTCATTTTTTAATGACCTTGATATAAATGATGAAATATGATCGTAAATACCAGATACTACCCAAGGATCAAATAATTCTAAGGTTTCTTGTACTTGAGTCGAAATCATGTTTAACATGGAAACCTATGGGGTGGGAGAAGAAAGCAAAGGAAAAACCCCCATGAGTGAGGAATCCTTAAGGAGACCTACTCCTACACTCTCAAAGCTATTATGTCCTAGAAAAGGGACATTATTTGTTGCATAATTATGGATATTTGGAGTTGTATAATCAATTTGGTCAACAATGATACTTTTTCCTTGATGGGGAAATCATAAGATATGAAGCACCAAAGATGTGATGGCAGTCATCACATAGAACCAACTATGACCAAGTAAAAAAATATAATCCAGGGGTGCGTCGACCACTTTGATATCGACCAAAATGATCTTATCCTTTAACATCGCAATGAAATATTTAAAGAGTCTATGAGGTTGGAAACCATGCCCATCAAACACTTTCAAGGTGGTAGGAGACTAGGTAAGTGTAGGAGAACCAAGAGCTCTCCAACAAGGAAAATAAATGACATAAGTATAAGATCCCTCACCCAAAACAGTGTGATGGATGTTTTTTCCAACAACCAAAACTTGAATTTGGAATGCTAAGTGGTGGGATACCCTCTCCTTAAAATAATCCAAATTAAACGTAATTAGGTTTGACTCCTCATGCTCCATGGATCCAATGGCTGACAACAGGGTTCTACGTTGACTTGGGCAGTGTTGTAGTACTTTGAGGGTTGAAATAGCACAAGGTTCTTGTGCCAAATCTTCAACTATGTTGTATTTTTGGGAAGCATGGGAATTTGCATTAAATGTCACTTTTTGAATTATGCTCTTAGGTGGGTGCAACGCTATGTCATAAATTGGCTTCTCAATATGAAGAGGATTGGAAGATGCATGAGGAGTGGAACTAGAGGGTTGATCAACAACCTTCCCTTTAGTCTGATCACTTGGAGGAGTGTCATAGCTATTTTCATGAGTCATGACATTAACCATTTTAAACATGTAAACCTCGGAGGCCTTCATGGAAGCATCCCCATGGTAGGAATGACCTAGGTCACCTCCTTGTGGAGGAACATGGTTTTTTGCAACCCGATACTGTTGTTGAACCGGTTGGGAGGTACCCTTCAAAAATTTAGTGACAAACTCACTATGAGGGAAGTATTTCGTGTATTGGTCTTCCTCACAAATCATACAAGGAAATTTGGGATTCCTAGTCAGTTGAGTATCAGTAGTCTTAGGATTATCCTACTCGTTCGAAGGATTTTTGGATTTACCTCTATTTTTCCTTTTACCTCCTAGTTGCTAAGATGAAGTGGATTGGACCACATTCACCTTGGAGGTTTGAGCAAGAGTAGAAGTAGTTTTGGTGTTTAGAACAGAACTTGGTTCAAGAGTAGGTCTTGATAGATAATTCAATATATAAGGAGTTTGAGGGATCAGGTCATAAAGTGTGTCAGACGGGGAGTAAACCAAGTCCAAATACTATGCATGGATGATATCCTTCTCCTCAGTAACAACATTTCCCATAGAAACATCATGGTAAATGGGAGGCAAGAGAAACTTTGTAAACCAATCCGCGAGGAGTTGGTCTAGAATTGGAGCCTTAATCAACCGTATCCATCATCTCCACTCATGAATATGATCAGAGATGTGGGTGGAAGAGGATTGTCAGAGAGTGGACAAACATTTTGTACCAGTATTGTACTGTATAGGCAACTAAAAATGTGTCAGGAAATCCATGGAAAGAGAATTGAAGTCGAAAAAGGAGTTACGTAGTAGTTCAATGTAGCATTTTGTTGCCTCACTTGTAAGTGTTCTCTGAAAAAATATAAGACAAATGGAATCATCCATCAAAGAGTTGGAAGAAAACCATAACTGGAAATTCATAACATGATTGTTAGGATCTTCCCTGGGTTTTTCGTCAAATTTCAGGATGTCAAACGGTAATTTGGTAGGGATAGCGGGCCAAAATGGGGCATGAATGATGGGATCATTTGTTAAATGCGACATATCTGGAAAATCTAGCATAGCCAAGAATAGTAGTTGTTAGTTATTTTATTGATACCGATGATAACCATATTGTGTGGGAACACCAGTAGGACCATATCTAGGTTTTTGCAAGATGAAAAAACTAGATAGTCCTCCCATATACGATGGTTTTTTGGGTTGTCCACCTATGTAAGGTGGTTGTCCAGTTTGTCCACCCATGTACTGTGGTGGAGAAGGTGGACCTCATGCATACTGAAATTGACCTGATGGTACCCCGATGTGATTTGGTTTTCCTGATGGAACTCCCATATATTGTCATTGAAGGGACTGTTGCATCAGAATCATGGGATTGATGGATTGATAGGGCATAGTTCCTTGCGGAGGAATGCTTGTCGGATTGGGTTGATCCCACAAAGGATTCACAACTCTTGGATATTGATGTCCAGGATATAGGACAGTGGTAGTAAGGATAGAAGGACTTGTAGGAGTGGCTTCCCCCCATGCTTGTTGATGTTGCAACCATGTAGGTTTCCCCTCAGTAAAAAAATTCTCAGCAACTGAAGGTTTCCCCCCAACTGAAGGTTGGCCTCCCATTGAAGATTTACCTCCAATGTAGGGAGTAATAATCTATGATGTGTGAAATGGAGGTTGAGTAACTTGTGTAACCTTGGTTTTGTGAACGACTTGATTGTTGTCCATTCGATCGATGGGATGACCAAGTAAGGCACTTGGTGTTTGCATGTGTGGAAATAGTGAAGCAGGGATATGACCTGACCCATGTGAAAAGGGATATGAATGCACAAGTGGTTGATTTAGGGTTACTTGGGTCACTGATGTTTCCTATAAAGAAGAAGCACCAACAGTATCAACTACGAGGTTTGTGGAAAAAGATGAATTCCCAAGTCCTTCAGGAAAACAAAAAAATTAGTGGGTTCATGCCAAAAGATTATGTAGTGGTGGAATCGAGTGGTCAATAGTAAGAAGAAAAGGCATAAAAATATCTATTGTATGGTGGATTAGTGAGTGGTAGGCTAAGTGGATCATTAAAAAGAATATTCATGTAATATTCAAGGCTTTCTACGAAGGTTGTGACTGGTTCCTCGACGTGTTGGCCACTTCCAGCAACGACGCTCTCGGTTTCATAAGTGTGATCTATGATCACTGCTTCGTAATCAAGATTTTTTTGAGGCTCCTGAATGTCAGTTTCCATACCTTGTATACTGTGAAAGATTTGATCCTAAGGTCGGCTATGAAATTCAAAGAACACACTCCTATGAAAACTAAAAAAAATTAACCCAGCAACAGTAGGCTCAAGGATCTTCCGAAGACAGGATATCAAGTCATCGACAAAGAAGTGAGAATCATTTACCCCAACATCCACATAACATCCCTTCTCGGTGCAAGAAATCCTCGCTTTCACGGGATCACACTCCAAGGGTACTAAGAGTGTGATACGACGTCTGCCTCGGGTATCGTGGGAATCCCCCCATAGTCACCTATGTAGGTACCTATGAAAGGACACTAAGGATACCAACTCACAGTCAGCCTCTGAGCGGGTATAGTTGAAAGTCGGGACCGAACGTATGGGCAAGATATCAAAGTCTGAAGGTCTTCAAGAGAACTAAAGAAAAGTGGACCGATAAGACTCGAGAGAACCCCAAACAGATTCAGATTTCATGAAGCACCGAGACCAAATGAAACCAATGGTTTCTCAATAAAACTTCCAAATATATGCTCTTTCCGCTATGATTGGTCAAAATTTGGGGGGTTAATCTTTGTTTATCTCCCGTGAAAGACCTCATGTTTATCCCCTGTGTGAGAGGGGTTTCCCGGCTATGCTTATACGAAAGTTGTATTTATACACTCTTTAGTGCTCTAAAGTCTATTTAGTAGTATTGGACAATTTACTCACTTCACCTAGTCCAAGGACCCTAATCCTATGCTAGTGTTGGTGTGTTAAAACCAAAAAATGTTCTAGTTGATTTTATTAGCACGTGGTTGATTTTAATGGATTTAAACTCAAAAAGTTCACGGATATGAAATTGATGATGTATAAGAGACTTGACTCCAATAGAATTCAAAAGAATGATATGCTGTTCTTTCTTTCGATGAATTCTATGTATGGGAAGGAGAAGAGTTATATTCTTCTTAATACAAGAAAGCACTAAAAAAAATGCAACATTCAATTTATGGGATCAATATGATGCCAAACTACCAATCAAATGTTTCTGAAAACCAAAATGCACATGCAAAACTAGCTCTTTTTCCAAACATAAACATAAACAAACTACCTAATGAATGCAAAGTTTCTTCATTTGATTATGTATGCAAGGAGACATGCAAAATTTTTTCTTCTTAACTTTTTGATGAAAGAGATCTAATTTTAATACAAATAACTATGAGGAAAAAACCAATCAAACAAATCACACTCAAGAATGATGAGAACTGAAAGAAAAAAAAGTGGGAGATAACTTGTTCAATCAAGAACTCAAAAATGCAAAAGCGATCAAAAAGTCATAATTTATAGCCTTCAATAATTGAGTAAGAAATTAGAGACAAATAAATCAATAGTCTAGTGATCAACAATCTTTCCTGTGATTTCCTCTAATCCATCAGATAATCGAAAAAAGTTGCAAAAAAGGGAAACCAAATCTGAGAGAGAAAGGGTTGATTTTACAATCAAGAAAGAAATTAAAAACTCAATAAAGACTAAAATGAATGAAGGAAATCAATTTTATAATAAAAAAAGAGCCAAGGTCAAACAAAAGAAACTCTAATCTAAAGAGGAATATCTAACGGCTAGACCCAACAAGAAAAATACTTGAAAATTTTCCTAGAAAAAGGAAACCAACACTCTGGTAACCAAGACACAAAAGCGTTATAGAACTCCCTAAAAGGATATAGAGGAGTGTTGATCAAGAAGTAATGCCATGGTTTGAACTACATGGGAGGTCTAGTTTTGAATAAATTTTGAAAAAGACTCCAAAAGACCAATAACTCAGAAAATTTCAATACAGGGATCTATAAGACAACTAGCAAAGACAAGGAAGATGAAATATTTAGATCAAATAAGAAAATATGATCTAAGGATAGGAAAAAGTATCAGATGAATCAAGGGAAGAATAACTAAAAAAATTCTCCCTAGTGGAGTCGCCAATTTATGTTACGAAAATATTCCCTTGCGGACAAGTGAATTTTCCCTTGGATTATAGACCCCTATACCAAGACAAAAAAATAAATTTGGACACTAACATTCCTATAAATTCATTTTTTCCATCGAAAAAGAGAGGAGGGGAAGTATGATGTACCTCGTTTATGAAAATTTTCCAAGCCACTCCAATACGCGAGCTCAATCTGACACCCAGTGAAAATTAGTACCTACAATGGACAGCAAGAAACAAATGACTATCTCCTACTCTAATGGACTAGAAAAAATCAATTCATCTATACAGATTAATACAATCATAGACAAGAACATGTAAACATACACTTGAAGGAAATAGGAAAAGTATATTAATGAGAACTTAGAAGGGAAAACTTACAATATTCATATGGTGTTGTAGCAGCCTCTCCAAGTCCTCCTCGTCCAACCCTTTCTCAAATGATCCACAACAAAAATAACAATGTTTTTATGATTTTATCCCCCTTTTCACCATGGAAATGCCCCTATTTATAATCTTTAAGAGGCTCAACCACATAAGTAATTTAAATCATTTTCCATTTGAGAACTAACTCCACAATCCAAGGAGAATATCATTCACTAGATCCACTAAATTGGGATATCCAAGATTTTTAGGGAGAAACTATGTAATATTATAGATATAAAAAGTATTTAGAACATAAATAAAATGATAGAAATGGAACATGAATCAAAAATATAACCAGAATAACACCACAATAATATTGATAACTATAAGAGTTTGGTCAACCACCTGGACCTTCGAGACACCTGGAGTATGAGAGAACTGAAGGTGGATTTTTTCCATATACCACTTCAAAAGGAGTCATGCAAGTAGTTGTATGGTATGAAGTGTTGTACCACCATTCAACTAGGGGTAACCATTGAGCCCACTGATTTTTATTTTCCAATGAAAAACACCTCAAATATGTTTCCAAACACTTTTTGACAACTTCAGTTTGACCATCAGTCTGGGGATGATAAGCTAGGCTGAGATGCAATTGGGTGCCTTGTATCTTGAATAGTTCATGCCAAAAATTGCCGGTGAAAGTTGGGTCACGATCATAAACAATAGAATGTGGCATGCCATGAAGCTTGAAGATCTGATCCATGAAAATTTGAGCCACAGTGGATGTTGTAAATGGATTTTGAAAAGCACGGAAATGAACATACTTGGAAAGGTGATAAAAAACCACCATGATTGACTGATTTATTTCCCAATTTGGGTAAGCCTGTGATAAAATCCATAGAGATATCCCTCTAAATAGCAGGTGGAATCAAAAGCGGTTGTAGTGTGCCAGGAGATTTGACTGTTTCTCCCTTGTTGTGTTGACACACATCACATTCAACGACAAAATTACAAACTTCTTGTTTCATACCATCGCAAAAAAAAGAACGTTTGACCCTGTCATAGGTTTTGGTAAACCCGGAGTGCCCAACTGTGGGTGTAGCATGAAGCTCAGAAAGTACCATGGATTGAAGTTTTGATTGTTTACTTAAATACAAATGGTCTTTGTATCGAATCTCATCATGGAGCCAAGAGTACCCTAGAGAAACTAGAGAGTTGGACTACAATTGTTTTATTAGATGCGAACTTTTTGGATTTTGTAGCCATTCCTCGTGAACAGCTTGGAGACAATCTGGTACAATGAAGGAGAGAGAAAAAAAGGATCCTTCATATTCATATTTTTAGGAAAGTGCATCCACAACCACATTGTCTTTTCCTTTCTTGTAAATGATCTCATAATCATATCCAAAGATCTTAGTCACCCATTTTTGTTTCTCTGGGGAGGAAATGCGTTGTTCCACAAAACACTTGAGGCTTTGATGGTCTGTCTTAATTTGTAATCATTTCCCCAATAGATAAGGGAATCACAGATCAATGACATGCAGAATAGACAACATTTCCTTTTCATATATTGATTTTCCCAGATTTCGTTCAGATAGTTGTTTGTTGGTAAAGGCCAAAGGCCGACCCTCTTGCATAAGGACATCGCCAATTCCTTTCTTTGAAGCATCACATTCCAGGACAAAGGTCTTTGTGAAATCAGGAAGGGCCAGGACTAGATTTGTGCACATGGCCATCTTCAAGGTTTGAAAATCTTGAGAAGTTGTTGGATTCCAAGTCAAAGAGTTATTTTTTAGGAGTGTAGTGAGAGGTGCTACAATCTTTCCATAATTCTTAACAAACTTGCGATAATAACCTATTAAGCCCAGAAATCCACGCAAGATTTTGAGAGTCTTTGGGTGAGGCCAATCTTGCATAGCTTCAATATTTTTAGGATCCACCCTAACGTCATCCTTTCCAACCAGATGACCCAAGTACTCAACTTCTGAGGTGCCAAAATCACATTTAGACTGTTTCAGGAAAAGTTGGTGCTGAGAGAGTATATGGAGAACTCGATCCACATGAGAAATATGGTTTGTCTAGGTATTTTTATAGATGAGGATATCGTCAAAGAAAACTAAGACAAAATGATGGAGAAAAGGATAGAAGACATGATTCATGAGGCTTTGGAAGGTGGAGGGGGAATGACACAAGACAAAGGGCATGACCAAAAACTCATAGTGGCCCTCATGAATTCTAAAGGAAGTCTTAGTAATGTCTACCTCTTTCATACGTATCTAGTGGTAGCCAGAATGAAGATCAAGTTTAGTAAAGAATTGGGCACCACTCAATTCATTCAGGAGGTCATCAATGACATGAATGGAAAATTTGTCTTTGATGGTGATTTTGTTGAGGGCATGGAAGTCAAGACACATTTGCCATGAAACTTATTTCTTTAGGACCATGACCACAGGAGAAGAGTAGGGGATCATACTAGGGTGGATAACACCTACGTTAAGGAGTTCTTGAACCATTTTCTCAATTGCAGTTTTTTGGGAAAAGGGGTGACGATAGGGACAAATATTGGGAGGAAGGTTTTCTGGTACAAGGGGAATGGAATGATCATGAACACCATGGGAAGGAGGGAGTCCTTGGAGAGTGGAAAATACCACTTGATGTTTAGAGAGGATGGATTAGAGGTCTTGCGACACCAAGGGTGTCTTAGTGGCTTGTATGGCATGGAGCTGGGCAATAACGCCAGAGTGACCTTTTTTGAGCATCTTTTCCATGCGATGGGAATTAATGATCTCAGGTGAACTGGAGGTGATGCCTTGGAAATTATATTGTTGGCCCTCCTGGTCGAATTGTATGGTTAATTCCTTAAAATCCATGAGAATGGGACCCAAATTCCTTATCTAGTCTGCACCCAAAACAATGTCACAACCGCCCATGTCGATATCAAACATATGAGATTTCATGAGGTATTCACCAATTTGGAGATGCACATTTTCACAATGTCCTCCACATTTCATGGAGCCACCATTGGTAATCATGATTTGGAAATTATTGACTACATGGATATAGCAATGAGTTTCTTGGGCAGTGTGGCGATGAATAAAATTATAGGTGTTTCCACTATCAACAAGAATGATGACCTTTTTATGATTGATGTAACTGATTAGCTTGAGGGTTTGGGGAGTAGAGAATCTAGTGAGAGAATTTAGGGAAATGATCAATTCTACTTTTGGAGGGGTTATGTCAGTGGTTTTAGGTGACTCAGACACAAGGGGAGTTTCAACATACTCTTCTGAAATATCCTCCAAGATGGCCATAAAAATATTTTTCTCCTTACACTTTTGGCCTGGAAAATATTTTTCATCACAATTGTAACAAAGGCCTTTGAGTTGATGTTCATCCATTTCTGCCTTGGTCAATTTTTGGATATTTAGTGGAGAAGAGGGAGTACTGGGATTTACTGGTTTAGTGCGAGGAATGAAGGAGGGTTTTTGGTTTTGAGAAGATACAACCTATTGTGCTTCTTTATCTCTTTTAGTAGCCTCCACCCAACTCTAAGGCCGAGCCATGAGGACATGGGCATGAATCTCATCCTTGAAGCCACTGATAAAACATTCTCAAAAAAAGGCATTAGACATGCCCTTTGTCTGAAAAGCCAGCAGCTCAAAAGCAGATATAAAGTCTTCCAATGTTTTTTATTGTTTCAACTTTGTCAAACAACCTAAATGGTAGGTGTCAATGTTAAAGAATTCGTAAAGCTCTACCACAAAGTGTGTCCAAGAAATATACCCTTGACGGGAAGTTTGTCTCCATTGCCACCATTGCCAACGTTCTTGATCTAAATGGAGAACACCATACTGGAGTTTGGCCAAGTTATCTGTAATGTCATATAAAGAGAAATAATTTTCCATTTGGGTTACCCAACTAGTGGGATATGAGCCATCAAATTTGGTCACATCCACCCGTGGAAGGCGTAGGTCACGATGAAAGTGATGGGGCTGAAAATTATGGGAATGAGAGGAAGTTTTAGCTTCGGTATGTGGAGGTGGGTTACATAAAGGGTTATCTGCAGGGATATGCAGCTTGGTGTAGATCATCGAAATGACAGATTCAAGCAAGGTAGTCATGTCTTGTTTGAGTACCTTGATTGAGGTGGCGATGGAGGACTTCATGTTTGTATTGATGGTGGCAACATTGGCATTGAACTATTTCACTTCTTGTTGGGTCTCTATGAAATTAGATTGCAAGGTATTGAAGCGAGCTTCCAAGTCTTGGCTACATGTATGGGCCATGATGACAAGCGAACTGAAACTGGGTGGGTGGGGACAAAAATTTTGTTTAAAAATGATATGTATGAATCTAATAAGGGCGAAGAGATAAATCCAATGGAATAGGTCTCAAATAATGGTGCAAACATATTTTTTTTTTTTTTTTTTTTACACCTGCAGACTTATACTCCAGTTTGAATAATAATGTAGTGATGAAATGTCCAAATGTTTAACCAGGAAAAAATGTGTAGTGATTTGGCAACCCGAACACAATTGTGTGGTAATAGATCTTGTCTGTTTTAATTTTTTCGTTTTGTTTCCGTCCCCAAGGGTTAGTTATTCAAGGGTTCTACAGACAAGGGTTTTCCCTTTTCTATAGCTCTCTAATATACATGTGGGGTCCAACATTAGTACTCGGCCCAATATCTCATGGAACCAACTAAAGAGGCTAGACTGTACCCTTAGTCATACTACTCGACTATCGAGGCACTAGAGAGTATCTTCCCGAGTGTAGTTCTCGTTGGCACTATAGCAGTCAGGCAGCTAATCGGTTTATCTAAAGAGGGCTTTAGGAAATCTAGGTTGATCCGTACATAGGTGTTGTTTGATGCACTACCACTCGAAGGGGTACCAACAGGGGTTACAAGGGTGGCCAACAGATGTGCACTTAAGTACCACCTGTATTTCCTATGTCTATGAATCCCTCAACTATGGTTTTATGCGTGTAACAATAGATCTATGTGGCTTAAAGACATCAGAATATGTCTCTACCCTAAAAAACAATTAACCCACTATTTATGCCAAGGAAAGTGCTCTGATACCACTTGTAATATTCCAGATATAAAAAGTATGCAGAACAAAAATAAAATGCTAGAAATGGAAGATGAATTAACAACATAACCATAATAACACCACAATAATACTGAAATGATAATAGAATAACACCATAAATATCACTTCGATTACTAAGAGAAATGTTCACAGGCCTCTTCGAGGGGGCAAGCTCCAGTCGAGCAGAGCTCTATTACAATAATATCCAAGCTAGGGTTCTCATACCCTTGACTCCTATTTATACTAAATATGTCTATCAAAAGAACCATATAGAGGAATATCCTTCTAGAAGTGGGAGTTTCTATTAGGTATTCTTACATTCGACTTATTCTAGCTTATTGCAAGGCCTTATTAATATTGACCTTTATTACATATGAATATATTGTTCTACCCACGTGAGGGTTAGGTTCCTAACAAAATATCTCTCAAGGATTTTTGGGAGAAAATATCTCTCAAGATCCATCAAATTAGGATATCAATTTGAGAAAATATGTCAACCATCCATGAGACTCTCAAATTCTCCTTAAGATTAGGAAACTAGATGTGAGGTGGATTCAGACAATAAATTAATTTACTTTTTCCAATAAAAATGAATAATACATGTGCAAATAGTATTTTTAACTTCATATGATAAATTACCCCCCCCCCCCCCCAACATGTATGGGATCATGAAAAACACTCCCTCACTTAAGTGTGACAAATAGGTGTGTATCGGGTGGAATACTTGCTTCCATTCAGGAAAACAAGTGGAGAGATAAGGATCTGTGTAGACTTCTAAACAAATGCTCTATGAAATATAATTACCCTTTTCCTAATATGGATCACATACTGCAAAATTTAGTAGGAGAAAACATAATTTCTATGATGGATGGTTTCTTGGGATATAATCAAGTGGCAATGCATCCTGAAGATATGGAAAATACACCCTTCACATCCCTGTGGGGAACTTACATGTGTGATCAAATTCCTTTTGGTTTGATTAATGCAAGAGACACATTTTGAAAAGCCATGGAAATAGTTGTTAGAAAAACAGGACCGTGGAGTAATAAAATAAAACAAATGTGGAAATAAAACATAGAAGATACACAATACAAGAGAGACACAGATTTACGTGGTTCACCCAGTGTGGGCTACGTCCACCAGAGAAATTTCCAGGTCCTTTCTTTATTATTATCCAGCAAAATGAAGGGATACAACCTACAGCAA
>ML777701.1:752524-893006 GCA_009831015.1 Picea engelmannii | reverse complement strand
CTCTTACATTTATTATATCTAACTACCATAGTGGGTCTTATTTAATAATATAGTGGACCTAGTCCACCTTACATTGAATGACCTCTACTATTATCACTATGGGCCCTCTAGGCCCCCCCACTACCTCTCTAGCTACCTTACAGCTTCGCCCCTGAACCCCCGCTGGGGGCCTGCTTGCCCCCAGATCCCCCAGCCGGGGGGATAGCCCCCCTGAACCCCGCAGAGGGGTACCCCCCCTCTGCACTCCCCTGTGTGGAAGAGTGTACATACTTCTGGGGTGTAAATACTTCATGGGGTATAAACAGGGTTGAAAGTAAAAGACCTCTAAATCAGGAAGATAATCAGGCTCCACAACCAACAATAGTCTTTGTGGGAGAGAAATACAAATGCGTTGTTATATATCTTGATGGCATGACTTTTTTCTCAAAAATGGATGAAGATCACATTAGGCATATGAGGAAAACTTTTGTGAAGTGCAAAAAAAAAATTCTTGTCTTTGAACCCTAAGAAGTATCATTTTTCCATGACTCAATGAAATATCCTTGGCCATATAGTATCCAAATAAGGGATGAATATAGATCCATAGAGAGTAGAGGCCATCAATAAAATTCCCCTTCCAAGAAACAAGAAAGAAATACAATCCTTCCTGGGTAGAATCAATTTTCAGAGGTTTGTCCCAAATTTTGCTGAAAATGTAAAGCACATCACAAACATGTTGAGAAAATACCATGAAGTAAAATGTACTACTAAGGCTAAAGAATCCTTCCAATGAATCAATCAGGCATTGGCAGAGTCTCTAGCATTTTTCATCCCAAACTATGATAAATATTTGCTTGTCTTCTCTTTTTCTTCAGAACATACCATAGATGTTGCAGTATTACAAAAAAATGAAGGAAACCAAGAGCATCATATAGCCTTCTTTATTAGATCTTTAAGAGATGTTGAATTGATATATAGAAACCTGGAGAAACAAGCATATTCCCTAGTCAAGGCATTGAAATATTTTAGATATTATATATTGCACTCAAAAATATTTTCCTATGTACCTACTAGTGCAATAAAGGATATTCTTACATAGCCTGACAGTGAAGGGGGAATGGGTAAATGGATTTCCAAACTTAAAGAATATGGTTTGGAGATCAAACCCACTACGCTAATAAAGGGACAAGGACATGCTAAACTGTTGGTTGAATCAAACTGTAGGTCTCTTGATATAAATTCTTTATCAATAGACATCATAGTAGCAGAACCAAACGAAGATGAAACACAAGAACCATCTTTGAAGGTAATCCCTAAATTTTCTCAATCTAAATGGTACAAGGATGTCATTTTCTACCTATAGAACTTAATTTTTTATCCATAATGAGACAAATATAAGGAAATATCTATTAAACTCAAGGATGTAAAGTATTTCATTTTTGGATCAAATTTGTTTTGGAAGGATCCAGGAGGAATATTGTTGAATTTCGTTACTGAAGAAGAAATTGAGGACATTATAAACAAGTTTCAAAAGGGATCATGTGGGGGTCACCATGCCTGGAGAGCCATTTCATAAAATATCCACAAGGTTGGCTATTACTATCCTTAACTATGCTCTAATGTAAATTGCATGGTTAGAGCATGTGTAGAGTGTCAAATGTTTGCATGAAACAAAATTTTTCTGCCCCTCCCACTTAGGAATTGTTAAAGAAGAGGAACCTTTTCAACAATGGGATTTGGATTTCATTGGTGAAATCAAACTGAATTCAAGTGGGAAACATAAATGGATCCTGACAGCCACAAACTACTTCACGAGATAGGTAGAATCCATCCCAACAAGTGAAACAACTAACACAATCATCATCAAATTCCTTCAAGAGAACATATTGGCTAGATTTGGGTACCCAAGAAATATCATAACTAATAATTCCAAAGAATTCAAATATGCCAAGTTATTTCAATTTTGCCAAAATTACAACATATATCTTGGGAAATCTATTTCTTATTACCCCCAAAGAAATGGCTTGGAAAATTCCTCAAATAAAAACCTCATCAAGATCATCAAAAAGATGTTGTCCCAAAATAAGAAAGCATGGGATTCTCACCTAAAATATACAGTTTGGGTAGACAGAGTAAGGATAAAGAGGTTTATTGGAACTTCTCCTTTTCAACTAGTGTATGGGATAGAATCCATTTTTCCTATCCAACTTAGTCACCCTATGATGAAGCTTCTATAAGAGGAGAAGACAGAACCTAATAACATGAATAAAAGAATAATCCATCTGATTGAAGTTCAACAGGTAAGAGATTAGGTTCAAACAAAGTCCCAATCCCACCAAGAAAGAATGAAAGAATTTTTTGACAAAAGGACCAAGGAAATTTTTTTATGGTAGGTGAATTGGTCCTAAAGCAGGATGCCATAAGAGAATCGAAAGGGAAACATAGAAATTTTTATAACCTCTAGCTTGGACTCTTTCGAGTTTTATCATCCCAAGAGAATAATACATATGAATTGTCTCGATGGAGAGCTGTTTGGGGATCCTATAAATAGGAGGTTCCTCAAGAATTTCTAGCAATACTAAAGGATGCAAATATTCTTACCTTGTACATAAATAAATAGTTTTCCTTTTATGTCCGTGTATTTTTTAATTTTACTTCATTCGTCATCTATTACTCAAGCAAGTAGTTAGGGTTTTAACATTGTAATATGTTGAGAAGTTTTGTTTCACCTATCAGATAAGTTTTCAAGTGCATAGGGGGGCTCTTATTTTAACATAGACTCCATAACCTAATAAAATAAGGAACTTGTTCTACAGTTTTCAGCAGACCACATGGGTATGTTGTCCCTGTTGGAGTCGATGTTAGTACTAGATTTTATCTAGTCAATGATACGCATGTTGATCCATGTTATGAGGCCAAATGTTAACAATATAGAGGCTAGAGGTGCACTTACAAAGCTCATGGACTGAAAATATCTAGCAGACATTCAAGAGCCCTAGATAAATCAAAAGAAAAATGAAGCCCTAAAGGCCCAAGGCCAAGTTTCAAGCACCTAGGTGCTTATCGAGAGCTTAAAAAGGGGATAATTATGCTCCAAATGTGCTTAATCCCTTTTTCAAACATGGGTAATATCATGTGACCAAGGCTTAAGAACCGAGTTCTAGTGAAGGTGTGGAGCCTGATCATCTAATGGTTGCAAACGAGCCTTATCTATAGTGGGAGGTTGATGTCACATCATGAAATTGCAAGATATTTAACATGCATAAGCGATGCAACGGTGGTTTTAGGAGACACGTGTTGAAGAGTGAATGGTGTGTCCTAACAAGAATACAAAATGTAAAACCACTCCCCTTGGGTTGCAACAGTGGTAGTCTGGTTTTTCTAAGCCACCTATCCACCCAATTAGAACACACCTTCCCCCCCACTCAGCAACACGTGGAGCCGATATAGAAGTCCAGCTAGGACACTTGGGAGAGTCAAATATAACTTCTCAAGCCAACATGTAACTCATCAAAGTCAGTTAGAGGCTACCACATAAACAGGGCCCACTGGGGATTTCAATCACCATATCAAACGCATCTACACATAGACCATCCTCAAATTCACCTCAGCATCGACATGGGCCAATATGAAGTTGCCACGTGTCTGTGGGAATTTGATTACATCAACATGAATTCACCAAAAATTGTGTGCCTTTGCCAAAAATTTCAAAAGAAATAATCCATTGGAAAGGTGATGTGTGTTTATACAAAGGCACGAGGAAGAATATTTCAAGAGGGTGATGGATACACTATCGGCCTGCCAAATATTTTAGAAATTATATGATGTATAACAAGACTTTTGGAATCACTTCTACATATTTTCACCAATCACCATATTGTTACCTACATATGATAGAGGATAGTAATTATTACCCATACATGCACACCCACGCAAGATCTAGATCTCAAAATATCAGGTCATGTGTGATGAATCATTTCACTTCATTAGTTTTCTCCATAAGTACATGTCGAGATGTTATAAGAGGAATCTGAAGAAATAAAGGAAAACCAAGATGAGAGTAATTTCTTTTCTAAAGGTTGTTGGACAACCGAGAGGGGGGGGGGGTGAATCAGTTGTTACCGTGCTCAAACAATTATGCTTATTTTAACTCTTTACAAAGCACTCAATGATAATCACAATAATTCAGGGAAATACGTAATAGCACATTCAGCATCAGTCACACATATGAAATACACAGAGACGGATATTTCCTAAGGAAACCCATAAGGGGTAAAAACCTCTTCTTCTTTATATGATAAGTAATCTTTACATTCTTTACAATATCATACATATGAGCACCAACTCATAATGAGGCTGCAACCTCTATTTTGCAAGCTACTACTTGCTGAGAGGACCAACTCTCTAGTTTCTCTAGCACCAACTAGAAGGAAGCACCAACTCCCTGGTTTCTCTAGCACCAACTAGAGGGAAGCACCAACTCCCCAGTGTTCCAGCACTAACTGGATGGAAGAACTAACTTCCAATCATATAGGCACCAACCTGTAAAACAAAGAATAACAGTTGTCCATTGCCCCACCCTTCCACCCTAGTTTCTCTAGTTGCAACCAGATGGAAGCTACGACTCCCTTTGTTCAAGCACCCACTTGAACCTCTGAGGACAACAATCCTCCCTAGAACCTCCCTTCCACCCTAAAATATAAATCTTTTCTAATGAAACTTATCACAGTGATACAATATTTATCATTGGCTTACCAGACTTATCACTGTTCTGCTATGCTGCTCTTCTCTCCTGTATCAGTGTCTGTCTGTCTGCATCTTCTTGGGATTTATGACCTTCTGTTTTTCTCTACATGAGCACCTCATCCTTCCTTTAGTGTCTCACTATCTTGTTGCACCCTTCCTTGCACTTTATTTGCTTCTTCTCTTCATGCTATATGCCCCAACTCCATGCCATGCACCATTCCCCTTCACGCCATTTCAGCTGCTACACACTCCTCCTTCTACACTCCTACATCCCCCACAACAAAAGAAACCCATCTCTTCTTTGTTCTGCGTACTTATAGTCTTTGTGCCTCTTCTGCATGCTCTCTCCCATGCTTCTGCATGTTGTCTCAATGTCAAGTGCTCTGCTTTATCATCATGACACCTCTTCAGCTTCTCTAGTAGTTAGATCTATCTGTCAATTGCCTCTACGAATAGTCTTCATTCCACTGGTAGATTCCTTGAGACTCTTCAGTTTCTCTGGCAATCACTCAGAAGTCTCTTTGAGTCCTCTGGCCAAAACTATCAGTCGTTTCTAGAAGTTACACTCTAAAGTGAAACAGTAGCCCTCCGAGCTTATTTGAATTCATCTGCACCATTGAATTGAATTCATTGAATATTATGTTCATTTCACCATTTCAGCATTTTGGCATTTGACAATTCGACATTCATATGATCAAGTGTCTCTACTATCCAAGTCGTGTACCCCAAAACTCTGAAATGGAGCTTGTCACTTTGAACTTTTCCCTACGGCTCTTCGACGATGTGACCATCATCGGTGACCGGGAATTTATCCATAAAGCACTTTTGTGATTTTGCAATTCGGCATTTCATCATCCTTGATGTGAAGATTTATTTACACTCCATGTCCTGATCCCCGACACTCTGAAATGGAGCTTGCCGGTTCGAGCTCTTCTCTATAGCTCTTCGATCTCCAGATCAATGGTCCACAATCCATGGTGATCGGATGGCTATCCTCTGCCTTGGGAATTCATCCTTCAGGACTTTGGGGGAGTGATGGAGTTAAAACTCCCAAAGAAAAAACTCCTGGAGAGAGGTCAGTCTTGTGTCACTCGATGACGTGTCATGACTTGAGTGGCTACCACGTGTCACTCAAAATTGTGATTTCTAGTGGCCTGAAATGCCAAATCAACTTGACACTAGTCTTTGTTTGATTGTCCCATGTGCCATTGTATTCCACCTGTCCTTCTAACGTGGTCTGCCACATTCACCTCCTGGAACTGTCGGCCTAGATCACTTCGCGATTTTGCATATCGCGATTTCGAGTTTCTTGTAGTAAGAGTTATTGACATCCCCAACTCCCAGTATCTGAAATCGTCCTCCTTATTCCAGGATTTCGGTGTTTTTCATTTCACGATTCCAAGACTCCTGATGATGAAGAGTCTTGACTCTTCCAACTCCCGGTAACCGAAACTCTGAAATGGAGTTATTTCCTGGTCTACAAAACTCTTCATTTATGTGCCTCTTTCAGAATTTTGGGATTCCGGATTTCACTACTCCGAGACTTCTATGTTGAAGAGTCTCAATTCTTGACTTCTCAATTTCCCAGTATCCGAAACTCTGAAATGAAGTTTACGCCCGGTATGTGAAATTCTTTGTTGATGTGCCTCTTTTGGGATTTTGGGATTTCGGATTTTGCAACTCCGGGACTCCTGTGTTGAAGAGTCTCAACTCTTGACTTCTCAATCTCCCGATATCCGATACTCTAAAATGGATTCGGATCATCTTTTCGGCTTTTCGCACTTTGCAACTTCAGGACTCCTGTGAGGGGTCTCAACATTTCCATCTTCCGATATCCAAAATCTCGATAGATGAAACTCTGAAATGGAGTTTAACCAACACTTTGATCTTTCCATTCAATCATTGTTGTGCTATTGGTCTTCCTTGCCTGCTTGTTTTCCATCAAAAGAACAAGAACACCTTAACACTACATTCAACTCTGCGTTAATTCCTCCTGAGCTTACTTTGTTCATGTTTTGAGATCGATGCATACTCTAATCTTTCCATCAATGAAAATCATACCTGCCTGTAAAAATGCCAACAATCTCCCCCCTTTGGCATTGATGGCAACCCTGAACGACTGCACTAATATGTTTGGACCTCCAACTATAACATTAGGTCCGGACCACTTATTTTCTCCCCCTTTAACATCAATGTCAAAGAAAACATGCTCCCCCTGAGTTGTTGCAGTATTTTTAGGAGGTATCAGATATTCAATCAATATAAAACTCTCCCTAATAGGATGAACGCTCTTAGGTGTGAGATGGGATGACACCTAGCTTCTGTCGGAGATATTCAAATGGTGTCTTGGCTAGGGGTTTAGTAAATATGTCTGCAATTTGTTCTATGGTTGAAATTTAATGGATCTGGACAACCTGATTGGTGACCTTCTCTCTCAAAAAATGGTATTTTATGGGAATATGCTTGGTCTTGGAGTGGAATACAAGATTCTTGGACACACTGATGGCACTAGTGTTATCACAATGAATTGGGATCGGTGCAACGTATTTTACCTCCAAGTCTGCAAGTGTCTGAATCATGCATAATACCTTAGTGCAACAGGTAGCAACAACAATGTACTCTTCCTCTGTAGTCGATAAAGAAATGGAACTTTGGTTTTTACTAAGCCATGCTACTAATGAGTCACCCAGGAAGAATGCTCCTCCACTAGTTCTTTTTCTCTCATCAACACAGTTTGCCCAATCTGCATCTGAATAAGTAGTTAACTGAAAATTCTGATTTTTTGGATACTACGGACCATAAGTCATTGTTTCTTTCAAATACCTGAATATCCTTTTGACGGCTAGTAAATGACTCTATTTAGGTGCAGACTAATATCTTCCTACCTTTCCTACAACATGCATTATGTTTGGGCGAGATGTTGTGATGTACAACAGACTGCCTATCATTGACCTATATGAACTCTGATCAACATCAAGTGAGTCATCATCCTTGCTTAATTTGCAGCCAGTAGCCATAGGTGTGCCCACATGTTTAGAATCTTCCATTTGAAACCTTTTCAAAATTTCTCTTAGATATATTTCTTGAGAAATGAACATCCCTTCAAACCTCTGAGTAATTTGCAGACCAAGAAAAAATGACAGTTCACCTATCATGGACATTTCAAAGTCAGACTCCATGGCAGAAGAAAACCATTTTACCAATGAATCCTTATTACATTTGAAGATGATGTCATCTACATAGACCAACAAAATGAGAAAATCATCACCCTCTATTTTGATATATAGATTGTTGTCAATTGTTCCTCTCTTGAACCCTTTGTCTTTGAGATACATATCCAGTCTATGATACCAGGAATGAGGATCTTGTTTTAACCCATACAAATCTTTCTTCAGCTTGCATACTAAGTCATGGTTATCAGACAATTCGAAACCCTCTGGTTGTTCCATATAGACTTCTTCATTTAAATCTCCATTTAGAAAAGTTGACTTGACATCCATTTGATAGACTTTAAACCTTTTATGACAAGCATAGGCAAGAAATATTTTGATAGCTTCCAACCTTGCTACGAGCGCAAATGTTTCATCAAAATCCAGTCCTTCTATTTGAGCATAGCCTTTACAGACCAATCTTGCTTTGTTCCTGAAAACTTGTCTCTGCTCATTCAACTTATTCTTAAAGATCCATTTGGAACCAATGATATTTTTACCTTCCGATCTATAAACCATCTCCCATGTATTGTTTTTCTCAATTTGATCAAGTTCGTCATTCATTCCTTTAACCCAAATTTCACCTTTGCTAGCTTCATTAAAATTCTTGGGTTCCAGCATGGATATGAAAGCTATATGTGATTGTTCGGTGTTTTTTATTAGCTTTCTCCTGGTTTGTACACCTTTGTCTTTTTCACCAATTATCTGACTTGCAAGATGATTCTTTTGAGTGATTCTGGAGGAGGATTTTGATGTTGTCTGTTGATTTGAGTCTGTTTGAGTGTCTGTGTCTTCATCTAATTCAGAGTCTTCATTTTCTGATTCTTGGACCAGTTCATCTTCGGCTTTAGCTGTGTCTTATGTAGAAAACTCATTACTGTACACCTCTCTTGCTGGGATTCCTTCATCAACTTTTATGTCAATATAGTCAACCATTTTATGCAGCCTCTTGTTATAACATCTGTATCCTTTACTGTTTTTAGAATACCCCAAGAAGATACCTTCATTAGCCTTGTCATCATATTTTCCAAGGTTCTCATCATTATTCTTTATGTAGCATTTACTCCCAAAGACTTTGAAGTGTTTAATTGAAGTAGGTCTCCCAAACCACAGTTCATAAGGTGTCTTGTCACTTTTTGGTCTGAGGTGGGCTTTGCTAAGAACATGGACTATTGTGTGTATTTATTCTACCCAGTAGGTTTGACCAATGTTCTTCTCATTCATCATTGACCTGGCCATTTCCTGCACTGTTCTGTTTTGCCTCTCAAATACTCCATTTTTTTGTGGAGCTCTTGGGATTGTGTATTCTCTCTTGATCCCATGCTTATCACAGAATTCCTTGAAGTCACTTGACATAAAATCTCCTCCTCGGTTTGATCTTACTGCCTTTAACCTCTTGCATGTTTGAGTCTCAGTTAAAGCCTTAAATATTTTAAACTTCTCAAATGCTTCAGCTTTTTCTTTGAGAAAGGCAACCCAAGTAAGTCTGGAGTAATCATCAATAATCAACATGAAGTAGTTTTCTTTCCCTATGCCTTCCTGTCTTGATGGCCCACATAAATCCATATGAACTAGTTAGAGTGGTTTATCTGTTGAAGTAAAGCTATTGGACTTAAACTGTGTCCTGTTTAGCTTTCCTACTTGGCAGGGTTTACACATTGAATCTTGGGGCTTTGATATTCTCTGAAGATCTTTTACTGCCTTGAGATTTCTGAGTTTGAATAAGTGGTCAAAGTTTATATTTCCAAGTCTCTTATGCCATAACCATCTTTCATCATGTTTTCTTAGATGACATTCTTATCTATTTTCTTTCAGCACATATACATTATTTTTTGTCCTTATGCCTTTGGTCACCACTTGTCCTGAGTTTATAGACTTTATCTTGCAGTCCTTGGACATGAACACCACTTCACATCCTCTGTTGCACATTTGAATTACACTGAGCATATTATGTTTCATCCCATCTACAAGTAGAACATATTGGGATTTTCCTTTTCCATTACTTAAACTCACCATCCCTTTACCCTTTATTTTACCTGGAGCATCATTTCCAAAGGTAATGTTTCTTGATTTGCTTTCACTTAGAGATAGAAACTTACCTTTGTCTCCAATCATATGTTTGGAGAATCCACTCTCTATATACCAAGGGTTTGTTTTTCTTTGAGCTGACAACACTAATCCACACTTGTCACTTTCTTTCTTCTTCCAAAACTTGACATTTTTAGCAGGGGAATTCAAATCTGGTTCATAGTTCTTTAATTGACAGTCAACAGATTTATGTCCATGGTTATGACATATGTATCATTCAATCTCATTGTTCAATAGGTCAAAATTATTGTTGCAGTGTTGTCTACTCATTGACTATTGATTATTTCTTGACCTCCTTAGTTGCATGTCCCTAGACTTAATTTGGCAATTTGCAATCTGTGAAGGATTGTTATTTGGCAGCATCATTCTTTGTTGTGTCAAGTATTTATTCCTTTGAAATCTTAATTTCTCATGTCTAAGTCTTAAGGAACGATTTACATCTTTGTGACCAAAGTTAGAACAGTAGAAACAATAGCCATAGAAAAATTCTTTGTACCTGGAAAATGATTGTCTTCTTTGAGCAAATCGATTTCTTTCATGTTGATGATGTATTTCAGCAGGGAGCGCACTATTTATTTGTTCTACAGATTCAGTCCTGGCGCATTTTTCTTTACTCATCCTGGGCGGTTGATTGTCTTCCTTTGTTTTTGCAGGTTTGTTATTTTCATTGGTTGTACATTTGACAAACTTGATGGGTTCTTCATTTCTTGGCTTGCCACTACTTGATCCCTCTTCATAACCCAAACCTGTTTTTAACTTTGGATTCCTTTGTTGATTCAGAATGGTGGATAATCCTTCTAAATATTTGATACTTGATAGATTTTGATTATACAAGGCTTGAAACTTCTCCATCTCTTTCCTAGTTTTCACTACTTCTTGTTCTAACGCTTCATATCTTGCCTTTTTTTTCTGATAACTGTCATTTTAGAATGTCTTCAATTTTCTTTACCTCTTCTAGTTCTACTTTTAGTAGGACAAGGTCTTCATCAGGTTCTCTGTTGCCTTTCTCGAACTGTATTAGCAATTGTATTTTCTTTTTGTTCTTGATTCTTAGTTTGTCAATCTCTTCCAGTGCACTGATCAATTCTCCTTCCATGTCAACCACAACTTCTTCTTCATTAACATCACTCACTGTGTTGTTATTATCATAATCCTCTTTGGACATAAGTATGAAGTCATTTAGTTTATCTTCAATAGATGAGTCATTGTCTTCATCATCTGAAGGATCATCATCATTGTTTACGCAAAGACTTTTCTTCTTAAAGTTATTCTCTTTAAAGAAATTTCTTTTTTTGTACTACTCCTCATCATCACATGTCTGATCCTTTCCTTTGTGGGGACATTTATTTGAAAAATGACCTATCCTACCATAGTTGAAACATTTGAAAGGCAGTTTACCTTTGTATTTGCCTGATCCCTTCTTCAGTCTCTTCACAAATTTTTCTTCAATTTCATCGGTCTTAGAATCCTCATTCTTATCTGCCTTAAATGATGCTTCTTTGGAGGCGGGTTTATATTTAACTATTCTCATTTCATATGCAGTCAATGTACCTAAAAGTTGATCAAACTCCAAGGTTTTTAGATCATTTAGTTCTTCTATAGTAGATACCTTCGGATTGAACCTATCTGGGAGAGATCTCAAGATTTTTTGAACTAAAGAAGGTTCCTCAATTGTTTCACCAAGTGCTTTCATTGCATTTACCATTTCTTCTACTCCCAAAAAGTATTTTCCAATAGTTTCATCTTCTTTCATCTTCAGCTGTTCAAACTGCATTCTGTAGGTTTGAATCTTGGCATCCTTTACCTTCTCATTTCCTTCATAACTATTAATGAGTTTGTCCCACATTTCTTTGGTAGTTCCTAGATGCATTACTTTTATGAATTCTGCTTCCGCAAGCCCGCTCAAGATAGCATTCATAGCCTTAGCATTGAAGCAAAATTCTAGTTTGTCATCCTTATTAGCTAGCACAACTGGCTTTACATAACCAGTATCTACCACATCCCAAACATCTACACCTAAAGCCATTATGTAGGTTCTCATTCTAACTTTCCAGAAGGCAAAGTTTGTTCCATTGAACAGAGGGGCCTTATTGGTTGAATTTCCTTCATGGATTGACATGTTTAAGCTCTAGGATATACCTTTAGATAAAAGGGGCCGGCTCTGATACCAATTGTTGGAGAACTTAATGCTTATTTTAACTCTTTACAAAGCACTCAATAATAATCACAATAATTCAGGGAAATAAGTAATAGCACATTCAGCATCAGTCACACATATAAAATACATAGAGATGGATATTTCCTGAGGAAACCCATAAGGGTTAAAAACCTCTTCTTATTTATATGATAAGTAATCTTTACTTTATTTACAATATTATACATATGAGCACCAACTCATAATGAGGCTACAACCTCTGTTTTGCAAGATGCTACTTGCTGAGAGCACCAACTATAAGGAAGCACCAACTAGAGGGAAGCACCAACTCCCCGATGTTCCAGCACTAACTGGATGCAAGCACCAACTTCCAATCATACAGGCACCAACCTATAAAACAGAGAACACCAGTTCTCCCTTGCACCACCTTGCCACCCTGGTTTCTCTAGCTACAACTAGATGGAAGCTACAACTCACTTTGTTCAAGCACCCACTTGAACCTCTTAGGACAACAATCCTCCCTAGCACCTCCCTTCCACCCTAAAATATAAATTTGCTAATGAAACTTATCACAGTGATACAATATTTATCATTGGCTTACCACGATTATCACTGTTCTGCTATGTTGCTCTGCTCTCCTGTATCAATGTCTATCTGTCTACATATTCCTGGGATTTTTGACCTTCTGTTTTTCTCTACAGGAGCACCTCAGCCTTCCTTTAGTGTCTCACTATCTTCCTTCACCCTTCCTTGCACTTTATTTGCTTTTGTCTTTCATGCTATATGCCCCAACTCCATGTCATGCACCATTCCTCTTCACGCCATTTTAGTTGTTGCACACTCCTCCTTCTACACTCCTGAATCCCCCACAACAACAGTAACCCATCTCTTCTTTGTTCTGCATACTTATAGTCTCTGTGCCCCTTCTGCATGCTTTCTCCCATGCTTATGCATGCTGTCTCAATGTCTAGTGCTCTGCCTGATCATCATGACACCTATTCAACTTATTTGGTAGTTATATCTATCCGTTAATTGCCTCTACGAGCAGTCTTCATTCCACTAGTAGATTCCTTGAGACTCTTCAGCTTCTCTGGAAATCACTCAACAGTCTCTTCGAGTCCTCTAGCCAAAACTATCAATCGTTTCTAGCAGTTACACTCTAAAGTGAAACAGTAGCCCTCCGATCTTATTTAAATTCATCTACACCATTGAATTGACTTCATTGAATCTTATGTTCATTTCGTCATTTCAGCATTTCGACATTCGGCAATTCTGCATTTGTGTGATCAAGTGTCTCTACAATCCAAGTCGCGTACCCTGAAACTCCAAAATGGAGCTTGTCGCTTTGAACTTTTCCCTATGGCTCTTTGACGATGTGACCATCATCAGTGACCGAGAGTTTATCCATAAAGCGCTTTCGCGATTTCACAATTCGGCATTTCGGCATTCCTGATGTGAAGATTTCTTTACACTCCATGTCCCAATCCCCGAAACTCCGAAATGGAGCTTGCCAGTTCAAGCTCTTCTCTACAGCTCTTCGATCTCTAGATCAATGGTCCACAATCTATGGTGATCAGACGGTTATCCTCTGCCCCGGGACTTCATCCTTTGGGCATTTGGGGGAGTGATGGAGTTAAAACTCCCGAAGCAAAAAATCTCGGAGAGACATCAGTCTTGCATCACTCAATGACGTGTCGTGACTCGAGTGGCTGCCACGTGTCACTCAAAATTGTGATTTTCAGTGGCCTGAAATGCCAAATCAACTTGACACTTTTCATTGTCTGATTGTGCCACGTGTCATTGTCTTCCACCTGTCCTTTCTAACGTGGTCTGCCACATTCACCTCCTGGAACTGTCAGCCCAGATCACTTCATGATTTTGCATATCGTGATTTTGGGTTTCTTGTAGTAAGAGTTCTTGACATCCCCAACTCCTGGTATCTGAAATCGTCCTCCTTCTTCCGAGATTTCGGTGTTTCACATTTCACAATTCCGGGACTCCTGATGATGAAGAGTCTTGACTCTTCCAACTCTCAGTACCCAAAACTCCGAAATGGAGTTATTTTGTAGTCTACAAAACTCTTCGCTTATGTACCTCTTTCAGGATTTCGGGATTCCAAATTTCGCAACTCCTAGACTTTTGTGTTGAAAAGTCTTAATTCTTGACTTCTCAATTTCCCGGTATCTGAAACTCTGAAATGAAGTTTACGGCCGGTATGTGAAATTCTTTGTTGATGTGCCTCTTTCGAGATTTTGGGATTCTGGATTTCGCAACTCCGGGACTCCTATGTTGAAGAGTCTCAACTCTTGACTTCTCAATCTCCCGGTATCTGATACTCTAAAATGGATTTGGATCATCTTTTCGGCTTTTCACACTTCACAACTTCGGGACTCCTGTGAGGGGTATCAACATTTCCATCTCCCAGTATCTAAAATCTCGGTAGCTGAAACTACGAAATGGAGTTTGACCAACACTTTGATCTGGCAATTTGATCATCGTTGCACTGCTAGTCTTCCTTGCTTTCTTGTTTTCATCAAAAGAACAAGCACACCTTTGCACTGCGTTTGACTCTGCATTGATTCCTCCTGAGATTGCTTTGTTCATGTTTTTCCATTGATGCATACTCTGATCTTTCCATCAATGACAAGCATACCTGCCTGTAAACATGCCAACAAATGTGAGTTACTCAGATTCTAGGTGTAATTGATGATGACCCAGTTGCTCAGTCTCTCCACTCCGAAGAGAATTATCAACCATCTTGGCTACAAACATCGGGAGAGTGTGTTTTTCATTTCATGAAGGAGAGAGTGCCCTTTTTTGGTATCATTAGCAGATATATGAGAACTGGAGGACATTAGGGATTGTTGGGAAAAGGCCCATTTTGGGGAAAAGGCACGATGTGGAGGAAATATAGTTAGCAGGGAGGCATGCGAGGCGCGCATGCAAGAAGATGGGAAAGAAAGATAGCTATCAATAAAAGTAGCAGACGAAAGGAAAACATGCATGAAGAGGAGGAAAGCATGCAAGACTAGCATGCAAGATGACCTAACTATGTTAGGGTTTTGGTAAGAGAATGTAATGGCTGATGAGCCAAAAACACATATAAATAGATACCTAGGAGGTATAGGTGGGGGGGGGGGATGTTTATTGAGTGTTACTCATGTGAGAAGGAGTAATTGGTATGTAACATAATTGTAATTCGATCCATTCTTGTAAGTTTTTGAGCTATAAATGTTTAGAAGGGTAGATCTTGAGGGTTAGATCACAGGTTGAGGAGCCTGGTGTGATCTAGTCCGCTTCATAATAGATCTTGACCCAAATGAGGACGAGTTGTAAAGTGCATGACACTTTAGTTTTGGAACCTCCATAATAAAAGAGCTTGAGAGCTAGATATTTTTGAACGTATCCTAGGAGGGGGTGAACCATGGTAACACTTATGTTATGTGATTGAATGTTTGTGTCCCTTTTACTATCAATAAGTAGGTGTTATAATTATTTATGAATGAATTAATGGATCTAATTACACTGCATGCATGAATGATAGAATTTACAGTGTGCAATTCATAGATCCCCATTTAGTCCTCAAATGAAAGCATCTAAGCAATGCAGTCACCCAATAAGACTATCTCGGGTGAGACTACGTAGTGCACTTTGTGTGTTGCGTTGCCTTCTGGTTTACCAGGAGGGCCGATGGTCTTAGAGGCTTTGTTGGATCCCCAATAGATCTGAACCTGGGTCAAATCATGTTAAGGGTATAACTAAGAGAAGCAACCAACAAATGGTTTTGTTTCTGGTTGGAACAACATAGGATTGAGTGGATGAGATATGTTGAAGATCTGTTAAAATAATCTTTTATCTATTGGAAAATCATTAAAAGAATGTCATATATTGGACCGAAGTGTCAAAAAGAATAAAAATATAGAAGGGAATGATTATACCCTAGAGACCCACAAAGGAGGAAATAGAGAGATGGTTGAAAACAAAGGAAGTAGAGTTTGCGTAGCAAGATAACAAAAACCCCGAAGTAACACTGTGTAAATATCTTGAGAAATATGTGGTTATTGATCTGCATGAAGTATTTTTTTGTGATTTTCCACACTTATTGCAGGAGTGGATATTGAGGTTGAAATACAACCATGAAAGAAATAGTATCTGACAGTTAGAGTGGAATCTAGTTCAGATCGTGCATTTACAACAGGTGAATAACAAATTCACCTGCACAGTAGATGTTTGGCTCGGTAGTATTGTAGAAGAATTTATAATAGAATTTTCAGTGGATACCGCAAAGTCGTACAATGTAGAAGAGAAAGAGTTATTTCACGGCCCTCGAGGAAGGTATATTAGGTCGTTGTATACTTCTATTAATATCTTGTTGTATAAAAAAGGTGTAATGACAATGGAGTCAGACAGCTAAACTTCCTTGCGTGCATGGGGGAAGGGGGGAAGCACTGACAGGAAAATGATAAATGGAAGTGTTACACATTATTTTTATCACCTTTATGATCGTTAATGATGTAAACCTGTCTGTTACCTTCAGAGGGGTCAGTGGCATAAATTCGTGAAGAAAGAAGGGAAAAGAACTTTACCTAAGAGAAGAAATTAGATTTTCCTTTGAAAAAACCCTATTAAGGAGGATTTCCGCAGATTTCTCTATACATACAATGTGGAAATGCCTAATTTCCATAGGTTTCACTATATTTAGGTCACAGAGTTTCCACAGGCTGCATTATAGCTAGGGTGCGACGGCCTTCGTACGTGGGAAAAATGAGCATTTTCTCGATGCTTCTAGAAGGAGAAGCTTCTATGGTGAGGTGGCCTCTGAATGGTTTGGATCTTACTCACTTTCATGATTTAGTGGGATCATCCTAACCTACTCACCTTATCCTCTTCAGCTTATAAAAGGAGAGGAGTTCTCATGGAGAAAGTTAGTTGGTTTTGGAGCTTGATTGGAGTTGGATTGAGCTTGGGAAATTTGTGTTGGCTTTGAGATTTTCTTTGTCAAGATAGATTGTGAGTAGCTATCAGATACACAGTCTCAAAATATATTGGAGCAAGAAGTGTGTGGGAAGAAAGGAACTATTGGAAGGAACCTTACAACATCAAGGCATCTGATTGTAATCTCTCTTCCTATTATTAATATAATATAGTGGCATGCTTATTTCCCATAGAATTATCTTTATTTTATTGCATAATTCCTTGATCATATGCATAGGTTGTCATTGAATATACTTTACTGCTTTCACTTTGGTTAGTTTGTGTCTCACTACAGGACCAGTGTCAAAAGAGCACCGTAGCAAAACAGGAACAAAAAAGACATAAGGAAGGGATACTTAAAGGTATGTATTTCATATTTTGTTTGATAGTAAATTTGATGATTAGAGCCTAGGGAAAGCACCATGTTCTATCTTGTTTTGTTCTAGATCCAGGTGGATCTAGGGATATTAGTTTATGTTTGCATTCACTGATTTATCCAACAACAGGAAGGAGATAAAGGAAAGAAGGAGAAGGACTTTGACCCAATCATGATGGACGATGACTAGATCAAGTGGATCATGGAGACAGCTGGAAGGAAGCATAGTGGAGTACCCTACCAATACAAGGTGAACACCAAGAAGAGAGTCGTAGCCGTGAGGGAATTCTTGGAAAGTGATGAAGAGGAGGTAGAGGATCTTCAGGCTATGGATAAGATTGAGGAAATCATGCATGCAACATATGATAGGAAGACGAGAGGTCCAAGAGAGGGAATAGAAGGAAGCAATCCTTTCCATATTAATGTCGGTGTGGAACCCATAAACCCATGTGCGACTAACACACCAAGAAGAACACCACCATTTAGACAACCGAATTTCAGGAGAAGGAAGACAATAGGATGTACATCTACACAAGGAACCACAAATGGGGGATCCAACTTAGGAATCATTAGTCAAGTATATACACCACACGGAGGTAGTAGTTCAACATTCAGGATGGCAGGACATGATCTCACCATTAGGTTACCATAATTCAAAGGAGAAGCGTTGGAGGACCCGGAGAAGCACCTGTTTATCTGTGAAAATATCTGGGAAGCGAAACAGATCACATACAAGGACACTAAATTGGCACAATTAGATATCACACTAAGGGATCATGCACTAGATTGGTATATGAATTTATCCACAAACAATCTTCTAGGAACAACCAGAATGATTGGAGACATCAAGAAGTTTTTGATAAATGAGTTTCAGAATCCAATTTTAGAGGACCAATACATGAACGAGATGATAGAAATTAGACAGAAACAAGGAGAATCTGTATAGAAGATTGACCAGAGATTCAAGTGACTTAAAGGAAATCTAAAATATCTCATGACAAATATGTAGCACATGAACCTGTTCCTCAACTCACTATTACCACACTTGAAATACCCACTCTGACAACAGAAGTTTTAGATGCAAGAAGAGGATCTACAGGAAGCCCTGCAACTAGAAGAAAACCAATATTAGAAGACAGATAAATCCATCAAGGAGATGAAGGAAGATATAAATAAATTAACATTCTATCTAAACCAAAACAAAAGTAATGACAAAAGAGAAGTTGTTTGGTGTACCACATGTAGGACAAAATGACACAATAAGAACAAATGTCCAACATTCACGCAGTACATGGCAGTAGGAATGCCAAATCCGTTACCAACAGGAGGACTATGGTACAAAATCTGTAAGAAACAGGGCCACGATCCATATCACTGCCCAATGATGCAAAAGTACCAGACAATCCTAAAGAGATCATATTGCAACTTTTGCAAGTCAGGAGGCCATGATGACAAAGACTATAGAACCATGGAGTTGATGAGAGAGGAAATCATATGCATACAGGGTGCAAGACGAAATGATGACAAGCCAATATACACCTCAAGTTAATCATGCACCACCGTAGTATAATATTGTGCCACAACAGTATAACAATGCGCAGCCATAGTATAACCTTGCACAGTATAATCAGGTACTTCAATAAAATACACAGTCCAGAGATCGTGTTGGGTATAGAGGAGGAGGAGGAGGAAGAGGAGTCTTTGGATACAGAAGAGGTCTAGTAGTGTTCCATAACTACCAATATCCAGGGTACTATGCAAGAGAATGTCCACTACCACATGCGACATGCATGTATTGTTGCGCAGCAGATCACGATACATAGGATTGCACAAAATTGTTGGGGAAGATACAGGAAAAACATAATCATAATAATCATAAAGTACATTAGATCTCTACAGAAGCTAGATAATATGGTAGGAACATCAACATAGTGATGTGCGGAGGTGATAAAATAGGGGATGATCCAGCTAAACAAGAACCAGTACAACACCAGTGGATTAAGAAGAATATCGAGCCATCCAAGAGATTTGATGCAAAAAAGGAGAAGGAGGCCAGACAATAATTTATCAAGTAGAATGTTGTGTCTACATATACCACACAGCATACCCAAGACATCCTAACGTATGAAATGTCGTCAGCATTGGACCATACCAGTGAAGTCCACCTGGGAAACCAAGTTGTATTAAAACTTTTTTGCAATCCTGTATTCAATTATTTAAGGATCCATCATCTGTTATAATATTATAGAATTTGTTAGATAGATGTTCCACAAACTCTGAGGGGAATTTATAATAGAGGGTAGTCAATCATCTCCATTCCAGAAGGAGAACCAGCAAAGAGTTTATATTGAATGCCAACATCGCATATTTTAACATGGGAAATGTGATATTAGATATGGGATCTGAAGTGAATGTATTACCCAAAAATACATGGCAATGCATGGGAGAACCTACCTTAGGATACTCACCAGTCCAAATGAAGTTAGAAAACCCACAAAGATTTCTACCAATAGGGATCTTGAAAGGAGTGACAATAGATATGGATGGATTGCGCACTAAGGTAGACTTGGAAGTGATAGAAATCATGGATGACACAACACCATATCCAGTATTACTAGGATTGGATTGGGCATTTGACAATTAGGCAATAATCAACTGGAAGAATAGGAAGATGATTCAGGAAAATACAAGGTTATTGTGCCCCTAGATCCATCTGAAGCCGAAAGATTTATGGAACCAACGTGTCTATATCTGGAAGAAATTAACCAGTATCGGACCACCGCACGCATTGAAGATTACAATAATCCAACTTTCGATGGTGTACTTAGCTAGAGAGGTATCTCTTCATGTGCTTCTGACTCAGACACAGGTCTATAGAATTAGTAGTAACGCCTACATGAGGTCTCAACTAGAAGATGTGCATGAATAGACTGCGCAGTAAGGTGGGTTGGGACAGAAATCAAAGCACCTCCAAGTTTCCATGGAATCAATGACTTATAATAATTCCTAATGAGATATGAGGAGGAAGTATCAGAAAACCAGTGAGTTTTATCTCTCGACATCGCACTTAAGGCTACACCTGCAAGATGGTGGGGCGCACAAAAAGAAACAATCAAGGACTCATACCAATGTAAGTAGTTACTACGCATTATGTTTGGCACAGAACAAAGAAGCAACCAACAAAAGAAATATGATGGACAGAGGACGCCATCAGAACACTTGGATAAGTGCAGAGCATTATCGAAGATGACACCCCCAAAGGAATGGCCTCATCATTTTGTACACACATTAAAGGGTATCCCAACAAACTGGTATACAGACCAGGAACTGCGTAGAGGAACTATGAGCTGGACAATACTACAACAAAACTTTACAATCACTTTCTCAATTGAGCATGAGAACCCCAACATAGATGAATCACTTAAACAAGTAGGCAATATTCATTAAGGAACCAGAAGTTGAACTGATAACAAAAAAACAATAGCAGAACAGATAGACAGTGAAATAACTATTGTCATGCTACCATGTGCAGGAAGAAGTACCAGATGAAGACGACCCACGTGATATTTAGATTGAGGAATTTGAAGGAAAAAGAGAAGTGGAATTTCCACCACTGGAATCAAAATTAATTGTGGAGCCGATCAAGGTGAACAAAGTCAACATTGAGACAATTGAGAATCCCAAAATGGCTAGCATTGGAGACTACTTGTTGGTTGTGGAGCTTGATTATCTTCCTGATTTAGAGGTCTTTTACTTTCAGCCATGTTTATACCCCATGAAGTATTTACACCCCAGAAGTATGTACACTCTTCCACGTGGGGGAGTGAAGAGGGGTACCCCTTCTGCGCGGTCCGGGGGGGCTATTCCCCTGACTGGGGGGTTTGGGGGAAAGCAGGCCCCCAGCGAGGGTTCGGGGGTGAAGCCCCCGAAGAAAAAATTGCCTTGTAAAAGTATATTGTAATTTCATTGTAAATCTAGACCATTCATTATAAGGTCACAAATCTAACGATAGAGATTATGTTAGGGTTTTTTTCCCTAGAAGGAAACCCTATTTTATGAGGGAAATGTATTGCGGCTAAGTATGTTGGCGAGTATTGTATTCTGAGAGAGGAGACTATGAGAGAAAGAAGAGGAAGTTACAACGGGTTTTTTTTGTAAGTAGTATCCCTTCATTTTGCTGGATAATAATAAAGAAAAGACCTGGCAATTTCTTTGGTGGACGTAGCCCACACTGGGTGAACCACGTAAATCTGTGTCTCTCTTGTATTGTGTATCTTTTGTGTTTTGTTTCCGCATTTGTTTTATTTTATTTCTCAGCAGTCCTGTTTTTCTAACAAATGGTATCAGAGCGTAAGGTAACTCACAGGAAAAGAGGGTTCCTGGTTTGAGTGGGAGCAATGTCAGAAGATGGAATGTTTAGGGTCAAGAAATTTAACGGCCAAAACTACTAGTTATGGAAGATGTAGATGGAATATTATTTATATCAGAAGGACCTATTCCTACCATTGAGTGGAGTAGAAAAGAAGTCGGTGGCCATGAAGGACGAAGAATGGGATATTCTTGACAGAAAGGCTCTAGGAATGATACGGCTGAGCCTAGCAGCATCGGTGGCTTTCAATATCTCGAAAGAAAAGTAAACGAAGTGTTTGATGGATGCATTGGCCAAATTGTATGAAAAACCCTCGGCGTCCAATAAGTTATTTCTAATGAAGAGATTGTTTAATATGAAGATGTTGGAAGGTGGTTCTGTTGTAGATCATTTAAATGAATTTAATACGATTACCAATCAACTAAGTTATGTAAAAGTGGACTTTGATGATGAGGTTAGGGCTCTTTTAATCTTGTGCTCATTGCCATAAAGATGGAATGGCTTGGTCATGGCTATAAGTAAATCTGTCTTTGGTTCAAATACTTTAAAATTTGATGATGTTGTTGGTGTTATCCTTAGTGAGGAAATGCAACAGAAAAGAACAGGTGAGACATCAAGTAATGTGTTGAACATGGAGAATAGGGGAAGACAAAAGGATAGAGGAAAGGGCTCAGGGAACCATGGAAATTCTAGGAAGGGAAGATCCAAATCTATACTTGGAAAGATAGAGTGTTGGAATTATGGGAAGAAAGGACATCTGAAGAAAGACTGTAGAGCTCCAAAGAAACAAAGAGATGGACAGCAGGAGAGAAATCAGGAAGCAAATGTAATAGGTGATGCGTTACAAGATTCTTTGATTCTTTCTGTAGATAATATTTCTAAGTCTTGGGTAGTAGATTCAGGGGCTTCATTTCATGCCACACCCCATAGGAAACATTTTCTAGATTATGTTCAAGGTGATTTTGGACAAGTTCATTTGGGTGATGATGCACCATGCAAAATTGTTGGAATGGGAAAGGTAAAAATAAAGAAATGCAATGGAAACCAATGGTTGTTGAAAGAGGTAAGAAATATTCCAGATTTAAGGAAAAATCTAATTTCAACAGGGCAGTTGGTGAAGGTTTTATATCCATATTTACAGATAAGACGTGGAAGGTCATCAAAGGATCATTGGTGATAGCAAAAGGAGAGAAGGTAGGTACATTGTATTTATGTAGTGGTAATACTGGCTCTTCTATATCTTTAGCTTCTACAGGAGTGGATACAACACTATGGAATCATAGGCTGGGACATATGAGTGAGAAGGGTATGCAGATACTTCACAAAAGAAATTTTTTTCCAGATCTTAAACAAATTGATTTGGACTTCTGTGAGCATTGTGTTTATGGAAAACAAAAGAGAGTCAGATTTCTCAGAGTCAGAAAAGAAAAGAAGAATGAAAGGTTAGAGATTGTGCATACAGATGTATGGGGACTAGCTCAGGTATCATCTCTTGGTGTCTCTCATTATTATATTACTTTTATTATTGATGCAACTAGAAAAACTTGGGTTTATTGCATTCGACAAAAATCTAATGTTTTTGATACTTTTCAGAAATGGAAAGCTTTAGTTGAGAATGAGACATGAAAAAGTTTGAAGTGTCTCAGATCAGATAATGGAGGTGAATACTACAGCAAGGAGTTTGATGATTATTTTTCATACCATGGGATTCGTAGAGAGAATACAGTTCCACGAACACCACAAGAAAATGGTGTGTCAGAAAGGATGAACAGGACAATCATGGAGCGTGCAAGGAGTATTAGATTGCATGCTAGTTTGCCCTTATAGTTTTGGGCAGATGTTGTAGATACTTTTGTTTACTTAATAAACAGAGGACCTTCAAGCTCTTTGGATGATATAATTCCAGAGGAGGAATGGACAGGAAAAAAGTTAAACTATTCTTTTTTCAAAACTTTCGGTTGTGAAGCATTTGTCCATATTGATAAAGAAAATAGAACAAAGCTTGATGAAAAATCCAAGAAGTGTACCTTTATTGGATATGATGTTAATGATTTTGGTTATCACTTATGGGATTATGAAAATAACAAAATCATTAGGATTAGAGATGTCATATTCAATGAAAAGGTCATGTACTAAGATCGGTTGCAAGGAAAGAAACAGGAAACAGAAAAATAAGAATACACAGTGCTTGATGAGATCACTGAAAAATAAATTCCAAAGGAACCTGAAAATAAAAATGTATAATAGCAGGAGAAGCAGGTACCTCAAACACTTACAAGTGTTGTTAGAAGATCTACCAAGTTAAGTATACCCCCTGAACGATACTCTCCTTCATTATATTATTTATTGTTGACTGATTCTAGTGAACCAAAATATTATGAAGAGGCAATGCAGGTAGACACCAAAAATAAGTGGGAGAAAGGCATGAAAGAGGAAATGGATTCCTTGGCAAATAACCAGACTTGGGACTTGGTTCAGTTTCCTATAGGAAAAAGAGAATTGTAGAATAAATGGGTTTACAAGTTGAAGGAAGAAGATGGAGAAGAAAAGAGGTACGAGGCTAGACTTGTTGTAAAGCGGTTTGCACAAAAGAAAGGTATAGATTTTGATGAAATATTTTCTCCTATTGTTAAAATGACTTCAATTAGGACTATTTTAAGTCTTGTGGTAGTAGAAGATTTTCATCTTGAATAGTTAGATGTAAAAATAGCTTTTCTCCATGGGGATTTGGAGGAAGAGATTTATATGCAACAACCACAGGGGTATGAGGTCAAAGGGAAGGAGAATTTGGTATGCAGGTTGAAGAAGAGCTTATATGGCCTAAAGCAAGATCCAAGGAAGTGGTATCTGAAGTTTGATAGGTTTATGACATAACAGGGTTATAATATATGTCATTCTGATCACTGTGTTTATTTTAAAAGGCTAGAAAATGGAAGCTATATTATCTTGCTATTGTATGTAGATGACATGCTTGTTGCAGGGTCTAATATGTAGGATATAAATGTGCTCAAGAAGAAATTAGCCAATTCATTTGCGATGAAGGATTTGGGTGCTGCAAAGAAAACCCTTGGTATGAGAATAACAAGAGACAGGAAAAATCGCAAACTGACATTGTCTCAGGGTGAGTACACAGAGAAGGTGTTGGAGAGGTTTAGAATGCATAATGCAAAACCAGTTAGTACACCTTTGGCCAGCCATTTAAAATTAACTAAGGAAATGTGTCCCAAGACAATGGAGGAGATAGAATACATATCCAGGGTCCCATATTCATCAACAGTTGGCAGCTTGATGTATGGAATGGTTTGCACAAGACCAGATATTGCACATGCAGTGGGAGTTGTGAGCAGGTATATGAACAATCTAGGTAAAGAACATTGGGAGGCAATAAAGTGGATTCTCAGGTATTTGAGAGGTACTACTACACATGCATTATGCTTTGGAGGTTCAAACACTTTTCTACAGGGATATGTTGATTCAGATATGGCAGGTGATAAAGACAGCAGGAGGAGCACCACAGGGTATGTTTTTACTATAGGTGGAACAATAGTAAGTTGGATTTCAAAACTGCAAAAGGTTGTTTCACTTTCAACAACAGAGGCAGAGTATGTTTCTACTACAGAGGCTAGTAAAGAGATGATTTGGTTACAAAGGATTATGGAGGAATTGGGAAAGAAGCAGGAGAACAACAGGTTGTACTGTGACAGTTAGAGTGCCATTCGCCTTGCAAAGAACTCATCCTTCCATTTGAAGACTAATAATATACAGTTGAGGTACCACTTTATACGATCCGCCTTGGAAGATGGACAATTGAAGCTGGAAAAGATACACACTAGCCAGAATCCTGCAGACATGTTAACAAAGGGAGTAACCAAGGAGAAACTGAGTTCTTGCTTAGTTTCAATTGGTCTTCAAGAATGAAGATGAAGATGAGAAATTTTCCAGGTCCAAGAAGGTTCAGAGTCTAGCATATACTGCAGTGGTGGAGTTGTTGAGATCAGTCTCCAAGTGAGAGATTGTTGGTTGTGGAGCCTGATTATCTTCCTTATTTAGAGGTCTTTTACTTTCATCCATTTTATACCCCATGAAGTATTTACACCCAAGAAGTATGTACACTCTTCCACGCAGGGGAGTGCAGAGGGGGGGTACCCCCTCTGCGGGGTCTGGGGGGGCTATCCCCCCGGCTGGGAGGTCTGGGGGCAAGCGGGCCCCCAACGGAGGTTTGGGAGCGAAGCCCCCAAAGAAAAAATTGGCTTGTAAAAGTATATTGTAATTTCATTGTAAATCTGGACCGTTCATTATAAGGTCGCAGATCTAACGATAGAGATTATGTTAGGGTTTTTTTCCCTAGAAGGAAACCCTCTTTTATGAGGGAAATGTATTGCGGCTAAGTATGTTGGTGAGTATTGTATTCTGAGAGAGGAGACTGTGAGAGAAAGAAGAGGAAGTTACAATGGGTTTTGTTGTAGGTTGTATCCCTTCATTTTTCTAGATAATAATAAAGAAAGGACCTGGCAATTTCTCTGGTGGACGTAGCCCACACTGGGTGAACCACGTAAATCTGTGTCTCTCTTGTATTATGTATCTTCTGTGTTTTGTTTCCGCATTTTTTTTATTTTATTGCTCTACGGTCCTGTTTTTCTAACACTACTGGGATGAGAAAACAATGGAAAGGATAATAGAGTTACTGCGCGAGTACAGTGACCTGTTCCCAACGACCTTCACAGAAATGAAAGGTATTGCAACAGAACTTCAGGAGATGAATATCCCTCTCAAACCGGAGGCAAGACCTGTAATATAGAGGCCTTATAGATTAAACCCCATATAAAAGCAGAGATTAAGAGCAAAAATTGACAAAATGATGGAAGCATGAATCATAGAACCAATAGAAGAATTAGAATGGATAAGTCCCATGGTAGTTCAGGAGAAAAAGCAAGGCACAAGAATCTATGTAGATCTGAGAAAGCTCAATGATTTTTTCCTATATGACCCCTTCCCTACCCCCTTTACAGATGAATTCCTAGAAAATGTGGGAGGTAAGGAAGCATAATCATTCACTGATGGATTCTTAGGCTACCATCAAATCAAGATAGCACCAAAAGATCGGTACAAAACTACCTTTGTGACAGAATGGGGATCCTACCAGTACAACGTCATTCCTTTTGGACTAAATAATGCACCAGCAATTTATTCCATAGTAGTCATTGTTGCCTTCAAAGAATTCGTCCATTAGTTTCTATAGTTATATTTGGATGATTGGAAAATGTACAGTTTGTTGAAGTATCATGTAGAGGTGTTGAGGTTGATGTTAGAAAGATGTAGGCAATTCCAAATATCCTTGAACATTAAGAAATGTATATTTGGAACACCCTTTGGAATTTTATTGGGTCACATAGTATGAAGACAAGGTTTGATCATGCATTCTGCAAAGATTGCAGTAATTGTGAATTTACCACCCACCGAAATCAGTGTGCCAGTTGCAAGCCACATTAGGAAATACGGGATATTACAAAAAATTTATAAAGGGGTATGCGCAGATCACTGCGTCGATGGAGAAATTTCTCAAGAAGGATACTAAATTCCAATGGAATGAGAACTGTCAGCAAGGGTTGGACACCCTGAAGGAGAAGATGGTCACAACACCCATCTTAGTCTTTCCATATTGGGAGAATACATTCCATGTACATGTAGATGCATCAACCATAGCCCTAGTCAACAATCTAGTGTTGGGGGGGAGAATCTGTCGATGGTTACTGTTGTTTCAATCATTTTACTTTGAAGTCATAGTGAAACCAGGGAAGTTGAACACAGGACCTAATCACTTATCAAGGGTCACAAATGGAAAGGATCATACAAAATTAGAGGATACATTCCCTAACGCACAGTTATTTTTAGTCTAGGTCGCAGATGATCATTTTGCTGACATTATTGAGTATTTAAGTATAGGGACTGCGCCACAAGAACTTAACACCGCGCAGAGGAAGAATCTGGTTGTCAAAGACACAGACTACCATTTGATTGCAGGACACTTATATAAAATGGGGGCATACGACATCTTGAGAAGGTGCACACTAGAACACGAAAGGCCGAAGATATTAGAAAAATCCCATGAAGAAATATCGGGAGGACACTATGTAGGTAAATCTACCACGCAGAAGGTACTACACACAATATTATGGTGGCCAACTATTCATCGAAATGCAAAGGAATACTACCAAAAATGAAAATTTTGTTAGAGAATTGGAAAACCAAATAGACGGGATGATATGCCCTTACACCCATAGGTAACGCTACAAGTGTTTGAAAAATGGGATATCAACTTTTTTGGGCCAATTCACCCACCCACAAGAAGGTCAGGTGCATAATACATCATCACTATGATAGAATACCTCTCAAGATGGGCAAAGGCAGCACCAGTTAAAGATTGCAACGCAGAGACAACAAGACACTTCCTATTTGAACATGTGCTCACCATATTTGGATGCCCAAGGATTCTGATGAGTGACCAAGGAACTCACTTTATCAACAATACTATCATATCTCTGAATGAATAATTCAAGGTCTACCATTAGAAAAGTACGCCATACCATCCTCAGGAAAATGGAACAATGGAAGCCTTCAACAATATTCTAAAGAATGCCTTAACCAAGATTTGCAATGCCAATAGAGATGACTAGGATTCAAAGATACCAGCAATACTATGGGCATATAAAACTACCTGTAAGAAGTTGACAGGGAAAACACCATTTATATTGGTGTATGGACAAGAAGCAGTGGTGCCTTTAGAATTCTTGGTACCAAGTTTGTGTGTCACAGCAATTACAAACATGACAGAGCAAGGCGTAGTACAAGAAAGGTTAAGTCATCTAATGAGCATGGAAGAAGATATGACTATAGCATGATTTCACCAAGAAGTGCAGAAATCAAGGGACAAATCTTGGCATGACCGACATATCAAGAGAAAAAAATTCAAGGAGACCAAGTCCTACTGTATGACAACAAGTTTTTTCAACATCCAGGAAAGTTCAGAATGCACTGGTTGGGACCATATGAGGTCAATATTGTCACATACAAAGGAGTTGTACATTTGAAGGATTTGGAAAGAACAGAATTGATGGGCATGATCAATGGGAGTCGATTGAAATTGTACAAGGACAGTTGACCACCCGCAACTTGAAAGTATCGGGCAGTAAAAAAAAAAAAAAATTTGCACGCACAGGTCAGCAAGTCAGTGCAACAAAAAACAAAAGATTCTATGTGCACAACACCAAGTCAGCGCAATGAAATAATAATACTACACAAGAAGAAAAGGGTATCTAAGCCAAGGACTTTGAGTGCTCAAAACGCCTAGTGCGCCAGAAAAAGGATCGACGGTCAGAAAACACAGTAATTCAGAAAATGACAGTTGTGGAATTCAGGCGCCAACTGGCGAGGGCTGTTGAAATCATGACAAACACACGGAATTCCATACGCAAAGGTAAAAACATTAGTGCGATAGAAAGGGAAAATTCTCAAAACATGATGCATAGTATAGTAGTTAACAAGTACAAAGTTACCACGTGCATGAGACACAACAAAAAGTGAAAAAGGGACAATTTTCAGTGCGGAACAGTTGTCACTTTGTCGTCCCACTATAAAGTTATAAAAATGGGGGCAAGAAACTCATTGTGTTAATTGATAAGGAGAAGAACAAAAGGCTGAGAGAAAGAGTGATAGAGTGATACTTTGAGCTAGCATCCATCGAGTTCAAATATTTACAGTCCAGATATCATCACAATGTCACCACCACAAGTTGGAAAGTCAGGCAGGGCCGACAGGAACATGATAAGTACTACACGGGAGACATATGAAAGGGAGAAAGAGATTCCCATAGTGGTGGATGTGGCTGAACTCCACACACCCGAGTATGAAGCAAACCCCATGACAATAGAGGAACAACAGAACCCAGTGTAGGAGGACAGGAAGCTAGACGAGGACATGGAGAGAACTGAATCTGACACATGGAGGGGCCAGGGCCACGACAAGTCAAGCAGGTCATGGGTTCAGTTCCATAGAGACACAAACCACAAGTAGGATAGGAATCAATACCTGAGGATGTACCAAAGATGGGGGCCTCATCCCCACAAGCCAAATGGAAGGATCACGCTGAGAGTAACACGCAAGGAGGGTCACAGCCACAAGTTCAAGGGACCCTGGTTCTGTCAAAGATTTTGAAATGGGTGTACGTAGATGACGATATGATCGACGGAGTGAATTCCATCAAGTATTTTTACCATGACATGACAGATGTCACCAAATTTCCATATCTGGTGCCCCAAAATTATCTACAAAGTAGGGGAGAAGGCTCATCAGGAATGCCACTATTAGAGCCAACATAGTGGATTTTTAGGCTCTATAACACCGACATCGTGAACTTGATGGATTTCTCACTACTCTCACGATTTCATGGTGGGATCTTTTGGATGGATAGGTCAGTGCCTATCACTGTGGACCTCATCACAGCAATCACGAGGCTACCCATAGATGGGGAAAATCCATAACAATACCTGGAGGATAAAACCGAAACCAAGGCCATCTCGGATGAGATCAAGGCCAATTATGGCACAGAGCGCGGTAATAGGGGCATCAGGATTAGCAACATCAATGATCCTGCGACAAGTTTTTCCACCAGACTCCTTAGATGCAAATTGATGCTCAAGTGTCGCAAAGAGGAAGTACTAGTCGATGTGGTCATTGTCGCCGCATAGTGTGCAAAGGGGAGCTCGATGAGCTGGGCCCCATACCTCTTGAACTCATTTTTAGAGGACTTTAAGGACACATAGGATTGGGGATCTGAGTTCCACTACTCGTGGTTACTCATCCTCATTGGCCTCATTGGTTGGAAGGAACCAATTTACAATAAGTATCTAGAGAGACCAGAAAAATGTGGTGCAACGTGCTACATATCATTACGTAGTAGTGCAAACCCAAAGATAAAAAATAAAAATACAGACATATTTGTGAGGTATGTCACATAAATCTAGAACCTCACTGTAGATACATGGTGCATTTCACCAGAGACTGTCCAGAATTTTGGACAAGTTTCTAACTTCAAGGATACAACTAAACTATTGTGTGGCAATGGAAGAGATCCAGAGAGAGCTCCAGGAGTGGACCAAAAAATGGAAGGTATCATTGATTCCAACCATAGTAACAAGACCACAAACTCAGATGCAGGGAAGATCAGCCCCAACGCACCAAATAGGCACCAACAGGGTTGGAACCAAAAAGATGACTATGCAAGGTCAAGAGGGGGGAAGCAACCCAGCCAAGAAGAAACCTAGAATACATAAAAAACCACCAAGGGGCCCTACACAGGCTCCACCATGTGCAGAACAACCACCAACAAATGCAATGGAAGAAGTGCACGCAGAAGAAATAGGAACAGAGACACATGAGATCCCTAAGGAGGAAGAACCAGAGATAGGGACCCAAGAGATTCCTGGGGCAGAAGAAATGGGGCCAACCACTACCAAAGATACTCATATTACCACTATTCCTGATCCATCAGACACCCAAGAGAAGCAGCCAGGGGAGCAACCTAGTGGTGGCCGAAAGAAGGAGAAGGCCCACAAACCACAGTCCCATATATCACTAACCCCGAACGATGTGGATTTAGTGACGACACTAGTTGAGGAAAGACTGACCAAGGTGTGGGAGAATGTGAAGAAGCACATGGATTTAATTGAAGATCAAGTGGAAGAACTAAAAACTACATTGGAGCAGATAAGGATCGGGGAAGCACAAGCACCAAAAGAAACACCCATGCAGGCTAAGGAAGGAGTGCAAGTTCCTGAAACAGTGCAATTTGTAGTGCAGGGGAGTGCCAATTTCATCATCATGACTGTGATGATGTTTCTTGATGAAGAGACAACATAGAAACCCTTAAAGGACATTGAAGCGTTGGACGTGGCATTGGCCAAGATTCCAACAAAGGCACTGTATAAACTTCATGTAAGCGTTGTGTAGGAAATTCATACCAGAGAAAGAACTAACGAGATGAATCTACAGGCATCCCAGGAAGAAAACATCACGATGAAGGAAGCCCTCAACCACAAAGCGCAAAAGAAAGAGAGAGCGCAAAAAAAAGTGGAGGAGATGGAAACTCAGATCCACGTACTATTTCAAGCCATCTCTGATAACAAAAATGAGGAGGAAGTGTCTTTGGAAGAGAAGTTGTTAAGGATAGAGTAGACTATACAATACTATAAAGAGAAAATTAAAGAGCTGGAGGAGCGTTTCACACCCACTACGCCCCCATAAGTTAGAGTGTAGTGAGAACATGAGGCAACAACAGCTGCTGAGGACATTAGCTGAAGCATACAGAGAGTCACCGATCTATTAGAAAAGAGAGAGAAGCTTTGGACTCACCTCCTAGGGGATGAAATCCCCTAATAACTACAAGAGAGGGAAAACAAACTCCACGCAGCAATGGCATAGGTGAAGCAATGAAAAAACAAAGTCTCACTATCGGAGAAGATTATGATTTCCACCGAAATGAAGGCCCTGTAGTTGGAAGAGAAAGCGTTGCAAGCATAGAAGACAGAAATACAAGCGTTGTTGGAGCCCCTACAAGAAAAGATGGAGCAGTTGGTCATGGAGAGTGACGTAGATAAGTGGAGCGTTGAACAGATTGAGTCCAAGGGAGGAGATATTTTACAATCACCTATCATGGCATAGGTGGTCACCACTATGTCTGAAAAGAGAATTCATGCTCACCAATAGTTCCAACGGATAACGAAAATGTATGATGCACTGCAGCAGGCAGTAACAGACACAGAAAGTAGGCAGTGATAGTTGCACAAGTCAGGCAGTAACTCAAGACGAGTCATGATGTCAGTGTTGGGGGCTTGTTGGGCACAAGCCCATTTTGGAGAAAATTCATGACATGGAAGAAATACAGTTGGCAGAGAGGCATGCGAGGAACACATGCAAGAACATGGGAAAGAAAGACAGTTGGCATGAAAAGTAGTGGATGAAAGGAAAACATGCATGCAGAGGAGGAAAGCGTGCAAGGCCAGCATGCAAGAATACCTAACTATGTTAGGGTTTTGGTAAGAGAATCTAATGGTTGATGAGCCAAAAACACACATAAATGGATACCTAGGAGGTCTAGGTGGGGGGGGGGATGTTTATTGAGTGTTACTTGTTTGAGAAGGATTAATTGGTTTGTAACACAATTGTAATCCAATCCAGTCTTATAAGTTGTTGAGCTGCATAGGGTCAAAAGGGTAGATCTTTAGGGTTAGATCACAGGCTGAGGATCCTGATGTGATCTATTCCCCCTCATATTATATCTTGACCTGATTGAGGACGAGTTGTAAAGCACGTGGCGCCGTAGTTTTGGAACCGCCATAATAAAATATCTTGAGAGCCAGATATTTGTGGACATAGCCTAGGAGGGGGTGAACTATGGTAACACATGTGTTATGTGATTGAATGTTTGCGTCCCTTTTAATTTCAATAAGTAGGAGTTAGAATGATGTATGAATGAATTAATGGATCTAATTACACTACATGCATGAATCAGAACGACGGTATATTTCTCCAATAATTAGATAGAATTCACAAAGTGAAATTCACAGATCCCCATTCAATCTTGGATTGCAAGCATCTAATCATTTCAGTCACCCATTAAGACTATCTTGGGTGATACTGTGCAGTGCACTTTGTGCATTGCACTGCCTTCTAGTTTACCAGGAGGGTCGATGGTCTTAGAGGCTTTGTTGGATCCCTAGTAGATCTGAACCTGGGTCAAATCATGTTAAGGGTATAACTAAGAGAAGCAACCAACATGGATTCTAACCTAAGGTGCAGTTGTATCAACTCACCGGATATCTACATAAGCTTTAGATAGAGAATTCAAAGAGCTAGGCAATGGTACTTTGCATTGGTGAGTGGTGGGTGTTGAGAGGGAATGGTTAGACATCCTTTCATCTAGCCAATGAACTAAACTACCCATAGGTCATATTGGTCCAGCGTAGCAAACAAAGGTCCAATTGAATCGTCCAGAAGAATCCAAAAAAAATATCAATTGAACAAAGAGGAAACACTTCACAACAGTGTCAGCGGGTCAACTTTGGGGGTAAAAAATTATTTTTACTGAGTAAAACATTGATTACAAATCAGTTGGAAAAGAAGAAGAAATATCAAGAATCTGACAAGAAGTATCCATTTTCATGAAGCAGTATTGGATTAGGTGAATGGTTTTATTACAAATGGAGAGCCTATAAATCAATATAAGGATCTCATTTCTCAGGTCGACACTTTGGGGAATTTGAGAGTTTCTCACGAGTAGTGTTGTTTGATCACAATCCTCAGGAAAAAAAATATAATTAAGGTTGCAGGCTTCATGAGATTCATCCCCTACATTATGTTTCAATCTAACTTTTCTCTTTTTGTGATTTTTCTCTTGTAAAATCCACCCCTCTCATTTTTGGCTTCTTGTATCATATCTCCATTAATAACATCTTAGGAAGAAAGTTATATGAAATCTTCATTGTTACTGTGTGTTGTATGCTTATGATACTGAAGTGATTTCCTCTTAACAAATGACCACTTCTTGTCATTTATTCATATGTTTAATGATGTGGAGAGGGTACCTCTATGGATTTAAATATTTGAATATGTAAATGTTTGATGCATGTTTTAATGATATGATATATTAGTTAGAACTATTGAATTGTTATTTCTCAACATGTTATTCTATGTCCATAAGATATAAGATTCATTCTCTACAGTGCCTTATATTCTTATCTTATATTTCTTCTAACCCACCATTTCCCCCACTCTTAAATCTGCATGGACAAATTCCCTATGGAGTTGAGGGTTTTAAATATCTAGACTGAGACTATTTGAGGACTGAGAGTTTTATAAGAGAGAGAGAGAGAGAGAAACCTACCTAATGTTTTCATGATTTTATTTATTGCAAGCATGGATTTAAGGCTCACCATGAGTCTTAGCCCCCAAGGTTCCTTGGAATCATTGCATTGGCATCCTTGAACATCTTGAGGGTCAACAGATCCTTTCATATGTTTTTTTAAAACTTGAATTCCATGTTGTTGGTGAAGCATGAAGTTCGGAGAGAACATTGGATTTAAGGTCAAATTGTTTTCTTAAATATAGGCGACCTTTATAGAGAAGCTTCTAATTGTGCCAAGAGTATCGTGAAGATTCATGGGGATCATGTTGCAATTGTTGAATTAGGCATGACATTTTAGGATCATGGAACCATTCCTAGTGAGCTACCTTTAACCAACCTGATACAATGAAGGAGAGTGAGAAGAGGGGCCCTTCTTCATATTTCTATGAAAGGGCATCAACAACCACATTTTATTTTTGTTTCTTGTAAATGATATAATAATCATAGAAAAACATTTTTTTCAACCACTTATGTTCCTCAAGGGATGAAATTATTTGCTCCAAGAAAATTTTAAGGCTACAATGATCCGTTTTAATTTGGAAGCGTTTCCCAAGCAAGTAAGGACGTCAGAGATCCATTGCATGCAGAATAGCCAACATTTCTTATTCATAGGTAGATTTTCCCAAGTTCTTTTCAAATAGTTTTTTTCTAGTGAAAGACAAAGGTATTCCATCTTACATGGTAATTTCCATGATTCCTTTCCCAAAATCATCACATTCCTAAAAAAAAATTAAAAATTAAAAATAAAAAACCTTGGTGAAGTCAGGCAATGCCGGAATAATATTCGTGCACATAGCCTCTTTCAAGGCTTGGAAGGATTGATCTATTGTCAGATTCTAGCTAAAATATTTATTTTTAAGGAGATAAATGAGGGGAGCTTTGATTTTTCCATAATTCTAAACAAACTTGTGATAATATCCTATTAAACCCAAGAAACCTCTCAAAATTTTAATAGTTTTAGGATAGATTCAATCCTTCATAGCTTCAATTTTCTTAGGATCCATATTGACACCATCCTTCCCAACAATATGGCTTAGGTACTCTACTTCATGAGCTCCAAAATCACATTTAGGATTTTTGAGAAAGAGTTTGTGCTGAGACAGTAAGTGTAAGACTTGATCCACATGGGATAGATGGTATTTCCAAGTTTTACTATAGATGAGGATATCATCAAAGAAAACTAAGAAAATTTGACAGAGGAAAGGGTGGAATACATGATTCATGAAACTTTTAAAAGTGGAAGGTACATTACATGGACCGAAGGGCATGACCAAGAACTCATAATGGCCCTCATAAATTCGAAAAGTAGTTTTTGGAATATCATCTTGTTTCATATGTATCTAGTGGTAGCCATAACATAGATCAAGTTTGTTAAAGAACCGAGCACTACTCATTTCATCCAAAAGATCATAAATGATGTAAATGGGGACTTTATCTTTGATGGTAATTTTGTTGAGAGCTTGAAAATCAGGGCACATGTGCCATGTGCCTTCTTTTTTGAGTACCATGATGATAGGTGAATAACGAGGGTTGGTACTAGGATGGATAACACCCTCCACTAGCAATTCCTGAACAATTTTCTCAATTTCATTTTTTTGGGGGAAATGGGTGATGATAAGAGTGAACATTGGAGGAATATTGATAGGGAAAAGGGGAATGCAATGATCATGGGTACCATGGGGAGGGGGAATTCCTTGGGAGTTTTCAAAAACATATTGGTGTTTCGAAAGGAGAGATTGTATGCTGGGATGAACGGTAGGTCAGGGGGTATCACCTACTTGAATGACATGGAGTTGTGAAATAATGCTAGAATTATTTTTTTTATATTGATTTCCATCATATCAAAATTTCATGGTTAATTCCTTGAAATATATGGTGATGGGGTCGAGTGTGCATAACCATTCAACACCTAGAAAAATGTTGCATCCACCTATGTCAATAGAAAACATATGATATTTCAAGTTGTAATGACCAATTTCCAAGAGCACATTTTCACAATGTCCCCCACATTTCATGGAACCACCATTAGCAATCATGATTTGAAAATTGTTGACTAGATAGATATAGCACATGGTTTCATGGGAAATGTAGCGATGATTATAATTATGGGTGATACCACAGTCAACTAGGATAATGGCATTGTTATGCTTGATATAACCAATTAACTTAATGCTTTGGGGAGCATAGATACCGGTGAGGGAATTCAGTGAGATAAGTGGTTCAACTTTCATTAGATTATAGGGTGGGGTATGATCATCTTCTTGGGGTAGATCTTCAAAATGGAAAACAATGTCATCCTCTTCAGAAAAATCCTCATAAATGACCATAAGAAAAACATTATTCTTACACTTATGCCCTGGAAAATATTTTTCATCATAGTTATAGCAAAGACCCTTTAGTTGGCATTCATCCATTTATTCCCTAGTTAATTAGTGGATTTTAATAGGATTGGAATGAGGGGAAATATTTGTGAGTTCGAAGAGGGAATAAAGCATGGTTGTTTATTCTGGGAAGAGACTACCTATTGTGCTTCCTTGGTGTAGTGAGTAGCTTCAATCCAAATCTGGGGGCAAGCCATTAGGACATGGTCTTGGATGTCATCCTTAAGGCCACTAAAAAAGCATTCACTGAAGAAGATTTCGGACATGTCGTCCATTCGAAAGACAATTTATCAAAAGCAACGTTATATTCTTCCATTACAACAGAATGTTTAATTTTGGTCAAACAACCCAAATGATGTGTGTTAGTGTCAAAGAATCCATAAAGTTATATAACAAATTGGGTCCAAGAAATATTCCCTCAACATGAATTTTTACACTATTTCCACCATTGTCAACATTCAAGATCCAAATAAAGGACATTGATATGAAGTTTGGTCAAAATAGCATTAATTCCATGCAAGGAGAAATAATATTCAATTTGATTGACCAATCCCATGGGATCTGAGCCATCACATTTAGTCACCTCAACTTTTGGAATATGTAGTTCATGATGAAGGGAGTTTGAATGAAATGCCATGGTATGGGAGGATTCAATGTCTTCTGGGTGTGAAGGTTTTTGAGAGGAGGTAGGGCCCTAGAATTGAATCATCTAATTTTTTATCTCTTCAAAAATGACTGTGAAGTTCTTTTTCACCTCATCAAAGAGGGAGTCAAATCGGGCAGTGAGGATATCAAATTTGGAATTGATGGTAGCAACATTGGAATTGATGGTATTGATGTCAGTATTGTTTTGGGTGTTATCATTGTGGAAGGAAAGGATTTTTTGTCAACTTCTTGGTTGCGGGTGTGGTCCATTTGGGAGGTAAGAGGGCAAGAAGTGGGATGGTGGGTTCACATCAAAACTTTTATGGGTGAGGGGTACCACTGCAATCAGTCAAAAGAGAGGAATTCAATGGAATAGGTCCCAAATAAAGGTGTCGAGGAGGGTGGGTGGGTCCATGGAAAAAAAAGGATTATAATTTATGGGTACCATTGCAATCAATGTGAAGAGAGGAATCCATTCGAATAAGTCCCAAATGAGGGTGTCGACAGGACCACTATCATTTTTTTTACTCTTTTGGAGTTATACTCTAGTCTGAAGAACATTGCAGTGACAAAATTCCCATATTTTTAATTGTTAATTTTTTTTAGTAATTTTGCAACCTATATGCAGGAGGTAGGTTGTGCTAAAACATTTCCCCTCTATTTCTGTTTATTTGTGTTTCGGTAGAAAGGGTTAGGGTTTCAAGGGTTCCTAAAAACAATGGTTTCCCTTATGCTATAGCTCTTTGATATACTGATGGGATCCAACAGTATTACTTGACCCAATATATCAAGGTTGCAACTAAGGAGGCTCGATCGTACCCTTAGTCATACTACTTGATTACCTAGATACACAAGAGTAGTCTCCCCAAGTGTTGTTATAGGTGCCACTATAGTAGTCAGGTGATCAATAGGATAATATATAGCTAGTTTTAGGAGATCTATGAGACTCCATGTATACCTAAGGGTACGTGGGAGTCAATGGTCATGTATAGGTGTTTTTCTATGTAGTACTACTTGAAGGGGTACCAATAGGGGTTGCATAGGTTTCCAACTAGGTCAAATAGTGTGTTTCAGGTAACTCGTGAAACCGTCTGTATTTACTACATGCATTCCTCCCCAACCATAGTTTTAACCATCAAATGACATATCATTGTGATTTAAAGATGCTAGCAGTACATGTCTCTAGCCTAGAAAAAAAACCCGTCTAAAAATTATGTAGAGAAAAGTTCTATGATACAACTTGTAAGGTACCATATGGTATTATGCAGAGTAGAAAAAAAATTATTATAACAATTATCAGCAGAAAGATAAAAATATAGAGCACAATGACACAATTGATTCAATAAATGATACCTTTATTATATTGATATCCAAGTTCACTTGTCTCTTCGAGGGGGAAACCTCTAGAAGAGTAGAGCTCAAGAAAAAAATCATTCTCAAGAAAAACTTTTTCCATGCTTTCTAATCCTATTTATATTATTCAACCTTCTATAGAACATTATAGAAGAAGATATGTATAGAAGTGAAAACTTATATTAAAACTTCTTACATTAGACATGTTCACATTATTACATAGGCCTTATTTATTAATGTCATCCTTTATTACATAGAATAACATATTATTCTATTGACTTGAGGAGTTAGGGAGGTTAGGACCCTAACACTTACCCTACCACTGTTTTACCCATTAAACAACAAATCATTATGTTATTTAAAGATTCTAGAACACGTCTCTAAAAAAAATTAAAAATTATGAGCTTCACAAGAAAACATTATTAGAATCACCAGAAAATAACTTGTGCAAGGTAGGACTTGAGGCCAAAAATGTAAAATCATCGCAACTTCAATTATACTTATCTAATTGGATATTATGGCTCTAATTATGAAATACTATGACTTTTCTGGATTTAATGGAACTAGTTTGACTAAAATCTATGCACTCTATCAAAATATATCCAATCTGAGAAATTTGCAGTCGTCACTAGAAAACAAAACCCTACAAATTGGAGATTTTGAGTCGAAAATATCTCCACTTTCTAGACTCCTTTTTGGATGATTTTTTTAATTCGGTAATTTTTCAAGAAGAATTAAAATCTGTCTATTTTCTTCAAATTCTACACAGAAAGTTTCAAAAATTGTTCTGAATATTGTCATCCTCTTTTTCCGTAACAAATATGCAAAAAAAAAAAAAAACTCCCACTTTGTGCCCAAAAATTCTCCTACGTCATGCCCAAGGAAGAGATTTGATATCAATTGTAGTGTACTTAAACCAAAACTTTAGAGAAATTACATGAAATGTAGTGCAAAACCCGAGAACACAAAAGAAAATGAAAATAAGAATAGAGAGTTATGTTCTCTTGTCTCTTCAAGGGGGAAACCTCCAAGAGAAATGCTCCAAATACACGAACAATTCTTGACAAAATAATGCATAGACTTCTACTCAATATATAGCTATCAATATAGAATATTAACTACCTATGGACCCCTCGTAATGAGGTTCAACCAACTAATTTGGGTCTTATTACTAAAATGACCTTTTATTACAATGAGTGATTATTAAGTAACTATTTAATGATCCTTATTCAAGGAAGGTGTCCTCCTACATTAATAAAGTATCTAAGGGGGTTAGGGTAGGACCCTAACATTACCAACCAAATACATTCATATTTGGAAGTAGTTGATGGAAGTTTTTATAACTACTCATGAAAATTATAACTATGAAGAACTTCATTGTGAACTTGAGGAAATACAAAATGTTAAAAATGAATCTATCGATTATTTTATATCGAGGTTTACTAAGATATATCATAGATTTCATGAGTGACAAACCCTCTAGGAAATAATTCCTTGTGTGGTATTCATGTCTCCTTTCTATTCCAAAAGAAGAAGAGTTATCCTTTTATCATGAACAAGATTCACATTGGCACATATATCTTCCTTCAGAATCTTTAAAGAAAGAAATTTCACCTTTTGATGAACACAATAGCCTAGAAGGCACTAGTTTGCAAAATAATCCTGAAAATTAATTTAATATGGAAGATAGTGTAAGTCTTGATTTATAGGAAGATTTTTTATATTGTCTGAATTCAAATGGACATGCTATATCGACAAACTACATATTATAACAAGAACCTATTTTCCACATAGAATATCAACAAGATGGAGAAAAAAAACCTCTAATATCCTTAAGATGAGAAACCTTGATAGTCTCTCTAAGAAGTTAGAGGTGTCCCAAACTAAACTATTTTCATCAAGGACACCACTAGGGTCTCGGATTCTCGCAATGTTTTGATGAAATTATGATCCAGGAGGATTTCCACACAAGGATTCATTACTTTGCACACCATGGAGAATATCATTAAAATGGTAATTGATGATAGGTGACAAAGTTTAAAAGGAATGATTAATTATTCATATTGTAAAATTGATTAATATATTTTAGCATAATGTGCTCATGTATTTTTAATTTAATTTGTAAAAAGGAAATTAAAATTAAGTGAGAGAATACAACTCACAAATTAGTTTCCTAATTTTAAGGGGAAATTAGTTTTATGTGAGAATATTACCTCACAAATTAGTTTCCTAATTTTAAGGGGAAGTTGGGAGTCTCATGAGTTGGTTTGGGATTATTCCTAATTATATCCCAAGTAGTTTCCTAGTCTCAAGGGGAAGTTAAGTTTGGTTGAGATGTTTTCTCATTTATGTCTTTGAGTCGTTATTAGATCCTAAAATTGTGGATCTTGTCTCCTTGAATTATGGAGAGAGGGAAACTATATAATTTACTTATGTAATGATTGTAAAGGGAGGCCCCTTGAGGCCCCTTGGAGATAGTGATCTTGGAATGGTGAGGAACGTAGTCCTTCTGGTGTTTAAAGAAATGTCACTTATGTGAGAGCCTTAAGTTCTCTTTGTATAACAGAAGGTTTCTTTGGAATTTCCACCATGTAAGGAGTATGTGCCACATTTTGTGAGAAGATCTCAACCCTACTAAAGGAAGGAAAATAAATCCATCATATTCCAAGAAGATCCTGAGATGTAGCTAGCGAAGTATGGTGAACTCCATTAACACATGGGTGTTGAATTTTATGTGTGAGTTTTGTTTGCATTCTCGCTTGGTTAAGTAGAGATTTAATTACACATATGCACATAATGATGATGACTTTACTCATTTCCATATGCAATGCTTAATGATTATTTTCTCATGTTCACATGAAATTAAGCTTCAGTAAAAGGTCCTCATTGTAATACTTTTGTAGAGAAATATCTCACCAAAATACTGGATCAAGTGGTATCAGAGAAGGTTTGACCAATTTTGCAGATTGTGAATATAATCATGGGCAAGGAAAAGAAAAAAACATGGCTTCATGAGTGTGAAGAAATCAACCGGACCATTCAAGAAGAGAACATTGAATTAAGGAGGTTGATTCAATAATATGAAGAAGAGAATATAAAAATATGAATGCATCTACAAGTTATGGAGGAGCAAGTTGGGGAATGATCCTCTATAGGATAGGAAGAAAGTCCCTCCAAGATAATGCCAACTTGTGGCCATGGCAAGTATACTAGTTATGGTTCTTGTCATGAAAATTTTGATGGTTTCAAATATTGTCATATAATAGAGGATGATCTCTAGACACCAGGTAACCAAGGTGGTTTCCTAGAAGCCTCATCTAGAGCTTCATCCAACCAGGAGGAGAAGTTGGCCAAACTCCAAGAAGAGAACCAAGTGTCACAAATAGGAATGGAGGTAAATAATTATCCATGTTCAATTCCTTCCCCCATTATTAATGATGCTTATTTTTGTGATTTTGAAAGGCACACCAAGGGAATTGGCTTGAATTTTCTGAGGAAGATGGGGTATAAAAGAGGAGGTCTTGGTATTGATGACCAAGGAATCATTCAACCATTGGAGGTTGAAGGAAGACCTTGATATGTACAATTGGGGTATGATGAAATATAATGTTCAAAAGAAGAAGAGGCAGATGATTCTTCAAGAAAAGAGTTGAGATCATAACCAACACCATCTTTGGATAGAAATAGTGTTGCAAAGTACTAGAAGAGAAAATCTCTTTACAGTGAAAGTGAGATAGACATGAAGTTACAAAACTATTGCACTCACTACCAAATGAGTGGTCACTGGATCAAGAAATATTGGAATCTTCACCTCAAGATTTGTGGTACACCAAGAAAGAAGCAAGTACCAAAGCCTATGTAGTTGGAGGTTGGATCCTCAGTTGAAAAAAATGGCCAAAAATAAAAGTGCCCAAAATTCAAAGAAAACAACACCAAATCAAAGATCTTGATGGGATATTTCTAATTGAACAAACGACACCTCAAATAGAGTCTGTATGCAAAAGTTATGACCATCTGAAATTTTCGGCAAACAAATAAACCCGATGAAGTCTGTACAGTGTTGACATCATCATGACGTCAGCATGTTGATGTAGCAGCATTGTAGGCTTCCATGTTTCAGGAATATTTGACATTTTTGGGGGTACATTTGGATGAATAGTAAATTTCCACGTGTCTTCATATGAATGATGTGGTAGTATGGATGTTGACGTATCGATCGATGATCTGAATCATTTTCGACATGAAATGAGAGAGGATATATAATAAAGAAATGTACATAGATATATCAGATATCCAATAATATAATAGATATATATCATATGTATATAACAAGAGTCATAGATATACAGTAATACACAATTTCTATTAATGAGTGAAATGTACATAACTGTAAAATTACAGAGTGAAAGACTCGCTAGAATGGTGGAAGCTTATCTCTGAGAAGAGATATGATGGCTACGCTCATTCGCAAGAATATGATTGCTACAATGAGGCTCCAAAGCCATTTTTAACATAAATAAAATCCAAAATCCTAACCCTGGAAGATGAAAATCTAATAGTTTTGTGGACCCCATTTTGGGTAGTTTGGTGTATCAATTTCCTGGGGGTGTAACTTTGGCATACGATCTCTATTTAGGGTGCATGATATCTTGTTGGAAATGTATCGGCAACGAGATTCATTTTACAGGCTCAATATGAGACTATTAATATATTTGAGGTTCCCAATCGTGAAAAAATGTCGTCTAGGCCCTCAAAATGGCCCTAGAAGTTTGGGAACTAAAAAAACTACTAAAAATAGTAAATTTACAACAAATTGTTTTAAGCCAGTTGGAATAGGTGGGTTGCCATTGATATCCACCTGGATAAATACTCCCTACTTAGGAAGTAATGGTCTCCATTGTGTTGATTTCCCAAAGGAGAGGGGAAAGCATTTGTTGAATCTAAATCTTGGTGAGTTGCTTGCCTTGCTAGAGAAGTTGCGTTGCTTAGCTTGTTGAAGACTATCATGAACCTGTTACTGGAAGGGTTGAATATGTTCAACCAACTTGTTGTATATTTTCTTGATTTGGTGGTGTGTAGGTACCATTGTAGATGAAGAAACAATAATTTTTTTCTCTTTTGCAATCTACTTCGGTTGGAAAGAAAGGTATCCGTCCAAGACTGCAGTGGTTGTAGTGTCTTTCTGTTCACCCTTTGAACAAATTGTGAAGAGGCTAAATTTTGCAGTATGAGAGATTACCTTGTAGCACTGTTTTGGTGGGAAAGTAGTCAGAACTACCTCTAGTATCATGTAGAGATGACCCCCAGAGTAAAAATGACACAACAGGGTCGAGACACATAAATAGCATGGTGCTTCGACATAAATGGTTGCCCAAAAATAAAATCACAGACATCCGAAGGGGAAACATCACATACTACATCATCCTTGAAGGGATGGATATTGTATGAAAACTGGCACTTTTGGCTGACACAAAGATCTCTTCCCTGGCGAAGCCACGTGATGTTGTATGGTTGTGGGTGTGGTGTTATCAACAATCCCAACTATTTGATGACCTCTAGTGAGATGAGGTTCTTCTGGCTTCTGTTATCAACAATAAAATGCAGCGGGGTCCCCTTCACCAACATTTGTGAATGAAAAAAGTGCTCCCCCTCTTCAGGTTCTATTCTTTCTTCTGGTTGAATTTTTATGGTCGCGACAGTAGTAGTGGCATCTACATTGATGATCTATATTCTCCCATTATTTTTTGAATCAGATTTGAATAAGGGTTCAACTCCTTTTCTTTGATATCGGCCACCAATAATTATTTTCAGTGATATTCATCAGTGTTTTTCCAAGGGATTTTGTGGAAATCGCAACACTTTCTAGTGTCCTTCGTCTTTTTGTTACCCTTCTTCTCCTGTGGCTTGGACTGGTTTTCTGGAGGCGGCTTTTTAGGGTCGTATTTATCATACTTTGTTTGTTGTGGATTTGGAAACCCAAACTCTCGTTTGTTCTAGTGCCTAAATTTCTTCTCGATTTTGATAGCATATCAATAGGCATCTCCCAGTGATGAGATGTTTAGGAAATCGATTTCAGTTTGGATGTACCTATGCAGAGCCTCGTGGTATTTCATAACTAGATGTCACTCGGAATCTTTTATACCCATCTTGGTGCACAAGGTATGGAAATTATTTGTGAACTTCGACACTATTTGGCCCCTCTCTTGTCACAGTGTGGTCCATATCATGTATTGGTTGTCATAGTTACCAATAGTGTAATATTATTCCTTGATTTCATCCACACACAAAAAACCCCAAGTGGGATTGGCCCCATATATTCCAAAATATTATGTGTAATTTTTCTCCCAGTAAGTTTCCCACCAATTTTTGACATGGGGGAGATCCTTAAGGAGTGCGAAGGTGATATTTTCTGAGTCAGAAAAATTGTGAACAGAGAAACAACCTTCTAGCAGATTTAACCATTTTTCTAGCGCATATACATCTATTTGACCTTCAAATATAGGAATATCAAAATTAACTTGTACCTTGAAAAGAGAGGTTCATCCAAAGTGGTCACTTGATGAATATGTTCCTATTGTTATCGGTAGGCATTGAAGGATGTGGGAAAAATTCTCCATCATTTTGTCCCTTTGTCACATGAGAGCTTGCTCAAGCAACAAAATAATAGAATCTTATGCTCTATCGTTTTTATTTTCTTCCTCCGTTGAGGGTTTCTTGGGTGTGTGAGAGTTATTTTCCTCAAGAGAGACAAGATCGAGACCCAACTTCCTATACTTGAGCCTCGTCAAGGACATGCACTAAAAAATGATCAAGAGAAACATACTCTCATACCACTAATCCGGATTATTTTCAGCATGAAACAAGAGCGGAGATATAATAAAGAAATGTACAGAGATATATCAGATATCCAATGATATAATAGATATATATCATATGTATATAACAAAAGGCACAGATATACAGTAATACACAATTTCTATTTATGAGTGAAATCTACAAAACTGTAAAACTACAGAGTGAAAGACTCACTGGAATGGTGGCATCTTATCTCTGAGATGAGATGTGATGGATATGATCATTTACAAGAAGATGATTTTTACAATGAGTCTCCAAAGGCCTTTTTAACATAAATAAAATACAAAACCCTAACCCCAGAAGATGAAAATCCAACAGTTTTGTGGACCCTGTTTTGGGTAGTTTGGTGTATCAACTTCACAGGGGCATAACTTTGGCATATGATATCCATTTGGGGTGCACAATAGCTCGTTGGAAAGGTATTGGAGAGGATATTCATTTAATAGGCTCAATAAAATCCTTTTTCTATTATTGATAGGTACGATTGTGCAAAAACATCATTTAGGCCCTCAAAATGTCCCCAGAAGTTTGGGAACCGAAAAATTGCTAAAAGTAGTAAATTACCAACCAACTATTTTGAGCCAGTTGGAATAGGTGGGAAATCACCAATATCCACCTGGATCAATTGATGTGGTTGTATAGTGATGACATCATCAAAGTGACTAGACCATATGGAATGTTGACATGGTAGTACGACATCGATGCAATAGGTGACGTGTCAGATGACTAGGAAGTATGATGATGACATCAACAATTCGAGGTAGTGGTACAATGATGATGTCAGTAGGGTGACTGGGTCACTGACTGGGAAGTATATCATTGACATGGAAAAACCACAGGTTTTCATGTGTCAGGTGGATTTGTCCTTTTCAGGGGTCCAAATGGACTAGTAAAAATTGTCATGTGGCACAATATGGACACCATGTGGCAGTACGACAACCTATGTGGCATTGACATCAGTGGATGACTAGGAAACAATTGGTTCTGATGTGGCACACACACGGAATTTTACAGGGATGTTGACTAGACAATCCAGAGGTGCCACATGGCCCAACCATAGGGTGCCACGTGGTACCCCTCGGATGCCCAATGAAGGATAAAGGCTGAAAATTCAAACAAATAAATGGTCGGAAAATAGACCGATCAGTGGCCTATCAAAACAATGAGAGTTTAATATGGTTATAACCAACATCTAGAATGGGGGTCCAGAAGTTTGAACCTTAGACCTCCACCAAACGAACCTCTACTTTTAGCGCCAATTTCCAATGTGCCAAAGGTGGCACATTGAAAGGTTTGTCCACCAAAAAAATACTTAAACTACCAATTTACCATCTGTACTTGGCATAAATTTTGAGATTTTGCACGAATTTTTATGCAGGAGGAGCATTAAATGCATATTGTAGTGGTACATGTTTTTAGGCAGGTATCTTCGAAGTCATAGTGACAGAATTTGATGAAAGTATAGTCATTTTTGCACAATTGCCTACCACAAATCCATTGGTGCAGTCAGAATTTGATCTGGACAGCAGATTTTTAAGGCTCTTAACTTTAGCCCACTTTTGTCATTAAAGCATGGAACGAACGTCGAGGTAGAGTTGCATATTTCAAAATAGGTCAAGTTTAGAGTAAAAATTTGCATACTAATGAGACAGACCTTCTAGTGTTGTGTAAGACAACATTTGAATAGTCGGTTGAGCACCTTGACATGAAAACCAATGTAAGTTTCTTGCATTTATGTTTTTTACCTCTTTTTGGAAATTTCAAGAGAATGAATGTATATTGCAGATTATAGTGATGTTTGAGTGTTGCAATAAGGCAATAAGATCTGAATTATTGCAGGAAATTCATTGTTTGATCCTTGCACATAAACCAAGATGGTATGGTAAGATGCCATTTTGACACTTCAACATAAAGTGGTCATGTTTACAACCAAAAGTCTCAGAATTGCGAGATGAGTGTGATGATGATGGCATTTTCCTTATTTATTATGTTGCACATTTTTGTAATGGGGGGTTTAAAAACCATAGAGTTGCCACTAGTGCATATTTTGGGGTTATTTTCCTTAATGTTAATGATGTAAAATATTGTAATTAGCCACTCTTTAAAGTGATGATGAGAGTGAGAGTTTGTGAGGAACCAAATACCAAGATAGCATAGAAAAACCTCAGAATAAGTACTCAACGCCTTGAAAAAGAGAGAATTTCATATAATAATCCTCTTCAAGGGGGAAACCTCCATATACACCACATATATTTCCCAATACAAGATTATTCCAAATGAAAAGGTATCCTTGGTATGTATAGGAGACTAGGGGTTACAATTACAACTAATGGACACAAGCTGACATAAATAAAATAACATTATTAATGTAATATTCCCTAATTAAGGGGTAATGTGCCATTATTTAGGGATTAACATGCCCCTCCCCTTCAGACAAATGTTATCCAAAATGCTTGAATAATTATGGATGCTTCTATATAAAAGACTCATATTCCCAAGTGGATTTTTCAACATGCAGTTTCCTCCACTTAATGAGATACTCTGAAATGGATTTATTCCTCGGCTGGTGAATTCTTGTGTTAGTGATAGCTTCAGGCTCCAATATGATTTTTCCTTCCTCATCAAGTTATGGAAATATAGTTTGAATTGGGATCTTGTCACATATAACCTTCTTTAAGAATGAAACATGGAAAACTAGGTGTACTCGTGAAGATGCAGGTAACTCCAATTTGTCTGCCATAGTACTAATATTTTGCAACACCTTATAAGGGCCATAATAATTTGGTGATAATTTATTATCCTTCTTGGCTTGCTTGAGGGACATATGTTTGTATGGTTGTAGTCTTAAAAACACCCAATCCCCTACTTCAAAATGTATTTCACTACGATGATGATATGCTTGTTGTTTCATGAGATTTTGTGCCATATTCAGGTTGTCCTTTAAGATTTGGAGAACTTGTTGTTGATGCTCGATGTGATATTCCACTGCTTGAACCTTATATTTTTATTTTAGATAAGGAGTGATGGAAGGAGGGTGGTTTCCATAGAGTGCCATAAATGGTGTCATTTTTGTTACAATATGAAAGGAAGTGTTATACCACCATTCTACCAAGGGTAACCATTTGAACCATTGTGTTTGTTTATCAGAGACAAAGCAACGACACTATCCTTCTGGGCATTTTTTCACTATCTCGGGTTGTCCTTCAGATTGAGGATGATAGGATGAGCTATGAGCCAATTGAGTACCCAAAAAAGAAAATAATTATGTCCAAAAATGTCTAGTGAAGATGGGATCTTTGTCACTTACAATAATCTTTAGGCTTCCATGTAGATTTTGAACTGTCTCCATGAATGAGGTGGCAACTGTCCTAGATTTGAAGGGATGAGAGAGTGAAAAAAAGTGTGCATACTTGGTCAGTCTATCAACAATCACCATGATGACACTCTTTCCTTCATAATTTAGTAACCCTATGATGAAATCCATGAAAACCTCCTCCGAATGTTGACTTAGGATGGTTAATGGTTGTAAAAGACCTGGGGTCTTAATTGTTTCCATCTTATTTTGTTGGAAAACCAAACATTATGCCACAAACCTTTGAAAATCAGTTTTAAGGCCATCCAAAAAAAAAACCTTCTTGACCCTATGGTAGGTTTTCAAAAATACTGAGTGCCCTCCTACCAGAGAGGTGTGCAATTCCAATAGTACCTTTTATTTGAGTTGGGAGTTCTTACATAAATATAAGAAATATGTGTACCATAGTGAATCATTTTTCCATGTAAATGTATCTGGCACACTGCAATCCTGTTGCGACGTTTGAATGAGAGTCCACACGTTTTCGTCATTCTTCAATTCATCCCTCACTTCTATTATCCAATCGGGTTGGATGATCAAGATACCACAGAGAAAGGCCTCAACATCTTCACCCTTTATTGAGAGTGCATGTACCACAACATTCTCCTTCCCTTTTTTTATATATTATTTCAAAATCATAACCCAATATATTGGTCACGCATTTTTGTTTTTCTTCTGAAGATAGTCTTTGTTCCAAGAAGTATTTAAGACTATCATGATCTATTTTGACCTTGAAGTGCATACCTATTAGATAAGGGCTCCATTTCTTCAATGCATGTAGTATTTCCATGATTTCCTTCTCATAAATGGGTTTGTGTAAGTCCTTTCCCTTGAGTTTCCAACTTTCAAAAGAAAGGGTCCTTCCTTCTTGCATTAGAACAACACCAATTTCATTTCTCGATGCATCACATTCCACAATAAATGTTTTTGTGAAGTTTGACATGGTCAAGATAGGAGCTTTGCACATTGCCTCTTTAAGTTGTTCAAAAGCTTGAGTTGTCATTGGAGTCTGTGAAAATTCATCCTTCTTAGTTAATGTCGTTAAACGTGTTGCTATTCTTCCATAGTTCTAAACAAACTTATGGTAGTAACCTTTCAAACCCAAAAATCCTCTAAGATTCTTCAATGTTTTGGGAATTGGCCAGTCCATCATGGCCTTAATCTTGTTAGGGACTACCTTGACGCCTTCATGAGATACAATATAACCCAAATACTCTACCTCCTTCACCCCAAAGAAACATTTGGATGACTTGGCATATAGTTGTTGATCCTTTAGTAGTTGTAGCACCTTGTCAACATGTTTCACTTGATCCTCCCAAGACTTTCTATAGATTAGTATATCATCAAAAAATAGTAACACAAATTTTCGAAGGAAGGGCTTGAAAATGGAATTCATCAACCCTTGGAAAGTGGAAGGTGCAATTGTAAGGCCAAAAGGCATGACCAATAATTCATAATGGCCTTCAAGAGTTTGAAATGTTGTTTTTGGGATATCCACTTCCTTCATTCTAATCTGATGATACCCTGAACGGAGATCCAACTTTGTGAAATAGCTTGCTCCATTCATCCAACAATTCATCAATGAAGGGAATGTGAAACTTATATTTAATAGTAATCTTGTTGAGGTCTCTATAATCTATACACATATGCCATGAGACATATTTCTTGAGTGCCATTACCAGCGGTGCAGAGTAATAACTTTGGCTAGCTATAATAATGCCAGCGTCTAACATTTCTTCAACCATATTCTCAATTTCACTCTTATGGGAATAAGGGTATATGTATGGCCTGATGTTAGAAAGAACACTCCTAGGATTTAGGTGAATAGCATGATCATGATTTCGAGTGGGTGAAATACCTTTGGGAATATCTTCAAATACTTTGGAATGCATATCAATCCCTTGGAGATCTAGGGAAATCGATGGCTTAGATGTTTGAACATCTAACGAGAATAGTTTTTCAGTTACACCATGATGCCCCTTTTTCAATAATGTTTTCATGCCATTAGAGCTTATCACCTTACTGGGTTTCCCTGTGATGCCCCTTAACTCAATTTATTTTCCTTCCAATGAAAATTTCATGAAAAGTTCTTGAAAATTAAAAGCCATTGTTCCTAATGATTGTAACCATTGGATTCCTAGTACGACATCAACACCACCCATGGGTATTGTAGTGTCCCCAAGGCCGAGCCCTATTGTAAATCATGTTCTGAAAGGAATTGTAATTATGTTTTATAGGCTGGTGAGCCAAGCTTTTATAAGCTGGTGGCTTATGTGTTTGTTAGGCCAGGGAGCCTAAGTGTTGAAGGCCAGGAGCCTGTTGTTGTATATGTAATCATGCAGAAAAAATTAATAAAAATTCATAAACACCATCAGGTGCAGACCGACCATGATGAATGAGTGAAGGGGGACTGTGCTTCCATAGAGAAGGCAAGGGATTAGGGGCTGGAAGGTGGGAAAAGGGGCTAAGTGTTAAGCCTAGGGGGCTTCAGCCTTGGGAATAATATTTTAATATTATTCCAAAAAGGCATGAGMATTTCATGTTTTATCCTAAGTTCATAACCATGAGGAAGGTGATGCGTTCTGGGTAAACGCATGTAGTTTCCAAGGTGACAAGTGTCATCCCCGAACCATGCAAATAAAATGGTGAAGATGAGACGTGACGGGGGTTCTCCTCCATACCACCTGATGGCCTGAGTGCATACAGCCTCTGAGCGGTACGACAGATCCAACCTTCGCAGAAAAACCTGTGTTCATCTAGAGAATTCGTGTGTATCCTCTATCTAAGATTGAGCTTGTGTGTGGGGTCTCTATCCCAAAGTCGTGACCGTGAGCCATTCGGCCATTATTGATCCTATAGGAAAGTTGCGTCAGTTTTCCATGTTGATTGTTGTGGCCACACAGTGCTATACTGTGTGTGGCTTGTTGGCCAGTGGAGCAACACTCTGTCCAGGAGAGAGAGTGTACAAAGGAAGGAGAGAACTCTTGGAAGGAACCTTGTAGCTTCCACAAATCTTGGAGACTTCTGGTCCGGCATGTTGCTATAACCCATGGCAAGGGAGGTTAGCAGCCGAAGGACTGTCCAGGTGATAGAGAAGGTGTATACTCTTGGGGTGGAATAGGCATGTGGGGAATGAGAGTCTATGGGCGGTGAGCGTGAGAGGTTCCTGGGAGAGAATCCCATCCTTATGGCTATGTGTTGTTTTCCTGTAACCTCAGCCTAGCCTAGGATTCCTTGTCTTGGGGTGGTGCTTAATCCCAGCTTGGGGGTGACCCATTGTTAAGATAATGAGCAGTGCAGTCTAAGGCTGGGAGGTTCGTGGAAGGCCTACACTTGGTTGGTGGAATCTACCACTGTTCAAAGATAAGTACCAGATGATGCTTTAATTATGTTTTTGTATCTTTGTGTATTATAATCATCATGTATTCTGCTATGTATATGAATTGATGTTAAATAGTATTGATTGTTGATTATGGCAGTAAATCGTATGATTACTTTGTGTTGAATGTGTTTAACTTGTTTTGAATGCATGTGATTAATTGTGAATGAGAGTGTTGTTATTCCACATAGTAACACCTACACAGTAGTGAGTGAAAAGTGGTGCTACAACTTGGTATCAGAGACAAGGTTTCAACACTGAGCCTAGATGGGCCAGTTGAGTGGTATTTGGATCAAGGGTGTGAGGAGAAATTGTGTCTAGAGGACCAATTTCAGACCCTGGTAAGCTCAGGAGGTATAGTGGTGTGCGAAACCGCAACCGGTGTGGTCTATGGCCACAGGGAGAGAGGACTCCACACCAACAGTGCTGGAGCCTTAGGATCTATTCGAGAGGGAAGGTGAACCCTCATGACCATCGGATATAGAAAATGTGCACAGGGATTAAAATCCCTTTTGAAATGCATAGGAGTGTGGGAATAGCGATACGCAAAATCCTGAAAACTCGAAAAACCTTAGAGATCTACGTGGTAGATCTGGGAGGAAGGCTCGACTATTAGATCTAGCGGAGTTGCGCTCGAGTTAGTCGTGAAACCTTTCAAATTTTGCAAAGTCGGGAGATGGGAAGTGAGGGAGGTGAACACCTCCAAAAATCGATAACCCGAAATCCTAAAACAATCTACACCGTAGACCGTAGGAAGGGAGTTGACCGTTTGATTCAGTGGAGGAGTAAACCATATTTTTTGGGGGATTTCGATAGATGGAAGTTTGAGATGTGGGGTGCATGAACTCCCGATGCCTGAAAACCCCGAAACGCTGAAAAGATATGCACCGTAGATCTGAGAGGGGACCTAACCGTTGGATTTTTCTTGGAATGGATGTGGACGCATGAATGTGTACCACGTGCCAGTGATTTGAGAATACAGGTGAGAGTGGTGGGACCTGAATATGTCACCAAAGGTGACATGGACCCTCCTGAATGTACCACATGCCATTGTAGTGAAGGGTAATAGCTATGTTGTGGGCCCAGAGAATAAAGTAATTCGCGATTTCGGAATTCATAAAGGAGGAGCACAAAGGCTCAACACTCCAAATCACGAAGTCATGAGTTGGCGAAGAAGTTCTAACACTTAGCCCTAGCCTATGGTCATGTGTAGCAGGCACTAGTGAGGAGGGATCCATACCCATATCGCATCTCGGGTATCATTTTTTGAAGGAAATGAGTCGAGGGTCTTTGACTCACGAACTCGCGAGATCACAAGTTGCGAAAGGGTGAATTTGGTTACAAAGATTTAACTGTTGGATCTTCGTGACTGAGATTCTGAAGTTTCGAAGTCCCGAAATTTGCAGAGCTGGATAGAGCTCAGAAAACCTTGTGAAGTCAAAACATTTTTCTTGTTCACGTTGGCTTATGAATGTTGTAAGTTTTCTTGAAGGTTTAAGGGACTGACAAACTTCAGTTGACTGCACGCTGTGTGTGTAGAGTTCAACGAGTGTCAGGATAGCCAAAAACTGACGCCAAGTATGGAATTGGAAGAGGTGCAGATTGCCTCTAAAACAGAAGATGAAAGAGAAGGAAAGGATGTCAACTTGGGAGTCGAAGGAACAAACTCTATTGGGCATGAAAAAGAGATAGATAAAGAGGGACGCATGATGAAACTCATTGAAAAATTGCAGAAAGATGCCTAGGCTCACTGAGATGATAGCCGAAAGATCATGAAAATCAAGGATCGACAGGGTGAATTCAACTTAAAAATGTTGAAGAGCCTGGAAAGAATAGAAAAGAAATTGGAAAAAGAGAGTGACACAAGCAGATCAAGAAGTGTCAGAACCCCTTAGAGCAGAAGAAGATCGAGGAGTGGTAGCATACATTACCGTCTCTCCCCGAAGCATTCTGGCAAGGAGACACACAGTAATTCAAGCCCGTCCCCTACCAGAAAACACTGAAAATATGGAAGGGATGAATTGAAAGGGGAAATCAACAAGATTAAACTACCTACATTCAATGGTGAACACAAGAAGGAAGAAGATGTTGAAACATGGTTGCTGGATATGAAGAAATACTTCCAACTATAGAATTATTCTGCCCATGCAGAGGGAAGAATTGCAATGTACCAGCTGAAAGGAAAAGCATCCATGTGGTGGGATCAGTTGGTGCAGGTGAAACACATCAGAGAGAAAGAGTTCATGTGGAAGGAGTTTAAGAGGTATTTCGAGAAGAAATACCTGACTAAAAGATACTATGACAGAAAGATGAAGGAGTTCTTTGAACTCAAGTTGGGCAACATGACCATTGATGAGTATGAACGAATTTTTCTGGAACTACTGAAGTATGATTCGTTCATCAAAGACGAGATTGTCAAAATTCAGAGGTACCTGAGTGGACTCCCACCTTCCATTGGTGACAAGATTCAATATGACGATCCTAAGACCCTGGAAGAAACCATAAGAAGGGAGAAATGCTTATACAAACAGCAAATAGAAAAGCCTACCTTTTGGAAGGCTTGGGATGACCAGAAGAGGTTTAAGAAAGAATAGAGGTAGAAGGGAAACAAGCCTCCCTTTTTCAGGAACAATCCTTGGGGACAGTCATCTTTTAGAGAGCCTAGGAAATTTGAAGTGATTGAGCAAATGCCAATACCGCCACCGATGGAGTGTTGGGGTTGTAAAGGGAATCATAAGTATAGAGACTGCCCCCCATAGAAAAGATAAAGAGAGAATTGTCCATACTATTTAGCAAGTTGAAACAGTGGAGGATATGGGAAGTAGAATGTCGAGGATCTACGCAGCCCTGGACAACAAACAAGCATAATTTCAATCGCACATGAATGAAGTGGAAGGTACGATCAACAACCGACCACTTGTTATTTTAATTGATTCAGGGGCTAGCCATAGTTATATAGATCCTAGAGTGGTGGAAAGTTTGCATTTAAAAAGAAGCAAACATGAAAAGTCGTGGCTAGTGAAGCTGGCCACAGGAACCAAAAGGAAGGTCATTGAATTGGTTAAGTCTTGTTCAGTAGACATGAAAGGAATGAGCACTAAGGCTGAATTGAACATTCTGCCTTTAGGCTCATACAATTGCTTAAATGGGATGGACTGGTTGGACTAGCACCATGCCCTTTTGGACTACTATAACAAGAGGTTTACATGCCTAAACAAAGAGGGAAATCAAGTAATAGTCCAAGGAATTCCTAGAGTCGTGGCTTTTAGGGAAATATCAGCCATGCAGCTGAAGAAATGTTACCGGAAAGGCTGTCAATTATTTGCAGCTCAGGTGGAAGAAGCATCCCAAGATGTAGTCTTGAATCTGGAAGACCACGAGGTACTCAAAGAGTTCAAGGACGTATTTCAGGAGGTACCTGGACTACCTCCAAAGAGGGACATCGATTTTTCTATAAATTTGATGCCTGGAGCACCTCCAGTTTCGACGGCTCCTTATAGAATGAGTACCCCAGAGCTGAAAGAGTTGCAATTGCAGCTCAAAGAGCTACTAAATAAGGGATACATCCGCCCCAGCATGTCACCATGGGGTGCTCCGGTCCTATTCATGAAGAAGAAAGATGGGACGTTGAGGTTGTGCATTGATTTCTAGCAGTTGAATAAGGTAACTATCAAGAACAAGTATCCTTTGCCAAGGATCGATGATCTTTTTGATCAGTTGAAGGATGTGAAAATATTTTCAAAAATAGATCTCCGATCAAGATATCACCAAATGAGAATAAATGATGAGGACATCAACAAGACCACCTTTAGAACAAGGTACAATCATTATGAGTTCACAGTGTTGCCATTCGGGCTGTCCAACACGCCTGTTGTTTTCATGTGCTTAATGAATGGAGTGTTCAGAGATTATTTGGACAAGTTTGTCATAGTCGTCCTGGACAATATCTTGGTGTATTCCAAGATAAAGGAAGAACATGAGCAACACCTAAGAATGGTGTTGCAGGTGTTGAGAGAACACCAGTTGTACGCAAAACTGAGCAAGTGCTTATTTTATCAAAGGAAGATTCATTACTTGGGGCACATTATATCAAAGGAAGGGATCATTGTGGATCCTGAAAAGTTTGAGGCCATTCGAGAATGGTCAGCGCCAAGGAATGTGGCGGAAGTTAGATCTTTTATGGGTCTAGCAGACTACTATAGAAGGTTTATAGTCAGATTCTCAAGGATAGCTAATTCTATCACTTCCTTGCAAAGGAAGGAGAAGAAGTTCCAGTGGACTGAAGAATGTGAGAGCAGCTTCCAGCGATTGAAGCAGTTGCTAACCAGTGCTCCAATCCTTAAGATTGCAGATCTAAATAAGGATTATGTAGTGTGCACTGATGCGTGTAAGGAGGGACTGGGAGGAGTTCTCATCCAAGAGGGATTTGTAGTTTGTTACGAGTCCCAAAAGTTGAAGGAACATGAGAGGAATTATGCCACTCATGATTTATAGATGGAAGAAATCATCCATGCCTTGAGGAAATGGAGACATTACCTCATGGGAAAAATATTTGAGTTGAGAATAGACCATAACGGTCCGAAGTATTTATTTGATCAGCCGACTTTAAATGTCAGGAAAATCGGATGGTTGGAGTTTCTGTGTGAATATGACTTTGATATCAAGCATATCAAAGGGAAATAAAATAAGGTGGTTGATGCACTCAGCAGAAAAGTGCATGAATTACATGCTACAATCATTATCATGTACAGGACTGAGATTAAAGATAGAATTTTGGAAGCTGCAAATGTTGATTTATAGTACAGAGGTTTAGTAGCAAAGCTACAGCAGCGTGAGAGACCATAGACCAAGGAAAGTTACACCTTGGGAATTGATGGCTTACTTTTGTATAAAAGCAGAGTGTATGTACCCAATGTCCGAGATTTGAAGCTAGCAATTCTGAAATAAATGCATAATGTAGCTTATGCTAGACATCTCGGATACCAGAAAACTGTGGCAGCAGTCAAAATCCATTACTTCTGGTTGGGTCTGAAGAAGTAAATTTCTTAATACATCATGAGATGTATGGAGTGCCAGAAGGTTAAGGCTGAGCATAGGCACCCAGCAGGGTTGCTGCAGCCTTTACCCATTCCTGAATGGAAATGGGACGTGGTAACAATGTATTTTATCACCGGACTACCTAGAACAAGCAAGCATCATGATTCAATCATGGTGGTGGTGGACAAGCTTACTAAAGATGCCCATTTTATTCCACTGAAAACCACCCACAGGGAAGCTGATGTTGCTGATATATTTTTAAAAGAAGTTGCACACATGCACGAAATTCCTAAGACAATTGTGTCTGATAGGGACCCGAAATTCACTTCAAATTTCTGGAAAGGACTATTCAAAGGATTTGGAACGAATCTGAACTTTAGTACAGTGTATCATCATGAGTCTGATGGTCAAACAGAGAGGGTGAATAGGGTAATAGAAGACATACTGAGAATGTATGTGATGGATAAACCATCAAGGTGGGAAGACTACCTGCATTTGGTAGAATTCGCCTACAATAATGGGTATCATGCATCATTGAAGATGAGCCCATTCGAAGAAATTTATGGAAGAAAGTGAAACACTCCAGTGAGCTGGGATAATCTAGYTGACAGAGTAGTCATTGGGCCTGAACTGCTCAAAGAGATGGAAGATCAAATGATAAAAATTAAACAGAATCTAAAAGCTACCCAGGATAGGTAGAAAAGTTACGCTAACAGTAACAGAACCCATAGAGAATTCAAAGTGGGTGACCATGTTTTCCTGAAAGTGAGGACTAACAGGAGTTACCTGAAGTTGGGAAGTTGCGCCAAATTGGAAACAAGATTTTGTGGGCCATTTGAGATCCTGGAAAGGATTGGGCCAATTGCATACATGCTTGCATTACCTGCATCTATGACTGTACATAATGTGTTTCATGTTTCAATGCTTAAGAAATATGTACCTGATGCTAATCATGTTATCGATTGGAATGTGATTCAGGTGGAACCAGAAGGTGTCATGAAAGTGCATCATGTGCACATATTGGACAGGAAAAGCAAATAGCTCTGGAATTGAGCTATAGAGCTTGTAAAGGTCCAGTGGACCTAGTACGGTCCTAAGGATGTGACATGGGAGCATGCATATGTTATGTGGGCAGAGTACCAACATCTTTTTGAAAATTTTGAAAGGCTTGCAGAGACAGTGTAAGTTGCACTGAGGACAGTGCAGAAATAAGGGGAGGGGGATTGTAGTGTCCCCAAGGCTGAGCCCTGTTGTAAATGATGTTCTAAAAGGAATTGTAATTATGTTTTATAGGCTGGTGATCCAAGTTTTTATAAGCTGGTGGCTTATGTGTTTGTTAGGCTAGGGAGCCTAAGTGTTGAAGGCCAGGAGCTTGTTGTTGTATATGTAATCACATAGAAAAAATTAATAAAAATTTGTAAACACCGCCAGGTGCATATCGACCATGATGAATGAGTGAAGGGGGACTGAGCTTCCATAGAGAAGGCAAGGGATTAGGGGCTGGAAGGTGGGAAAAGGGGCTAAGTGTTAAGCCTAGGGGGCTTCAGCCTTGGGAATAATATTTTAATATTATTCCAAAAAGGAATGAGCATTTCATGTTTTATCCTAAGTTCCTAACCATGAGGAAGGTGATGTGTGCTGGGTAAACACATGCAGTTTCCAGGGTGACAAGTGTCAGCCCTGACCCATGAAAATAAAATGGTGAAGATGAGACATGATGGGGGTTCTCCTCCATACCACCCAACGGCCTGAGTGCATACGGCCTTTGAGCGGTACGACAGATCCAACCTCTGCAGAAAAACCTCGTACATATTTTGAACTAGAAAACCTATGTTCGTCTGGAGAATCCATGTGTATCCTCTATATGAGATCGAGCCTGTGTGTGGGGTCTCTATCCCAAATTCATGACCGTGAGCCATTCGTCCATTGTTGATCCTGTAGGAAAGCCACATCAATTTTCCCTGTTGATTGTTGTGGCCATGTAGTGTTGGACTGCATGTGGTTTGTTGGCCAGTGGAGCAACACTCTCTCCAGGAGAGAGAGTGTACAGAGGAAGGAGAGAACTCCTAGAAGGAACCTTGTAGCTGCCACAGAGCCCAGAGACTTCCAGTCCGACCTATTGCTGTAACCCAAGGCAAGGGAGGTTAGTAGCCGAAGGACTGTCTAGGTGACAGAGAAGGTGTATACTCCTAGGGTGGAATAGGCATGTGGGGAATGAGGGTCTATGGGCAGTGAGCGTGAGAGGTTCCTGGGAGAGAATCCCATCCTTGTGGTTGTGTGCTATTTTCCTGTAACCTCATCCTAGCCTAGGATTCCTTGTCTTGGGGTGGTGGTTATTCCCAGCTCGAGGGTGACCCACTGTTAAGATGATAAGCAGTGCGGTCTAGGGATGTGAGGTTCGTGGAAGGCCTGCACTTGGTTGGTGGAATCTACCATTGTTCAAAGATAAGTACCATATGATTCTTTAATTATGTTTCTGTATCTCTGTGTATTATAATCATCATGTATTATGCTGTGTATATGAATTGATGTTAACTAGTATTGATTGTTGATTATGGTAGTAAATCGTATGATTACTCTGTGTTGAATGTGTTTAACTTGTTTTGAATGCATGTGATTAATTGTGAGTGAGAGTGTTGTTATTCCGCATAGTAACACCTACACAATAGTGAGTGAAAAGTGGTGCTATAGGTATACAAATCATTGGATTATTCATTACATATTCCCCCATAGTAAGATTGATCTTATTGCATTTTCCTGAGCAATTAATAGTTCCTCCATCTGCAATCGTTACTTGAAAATATGGCGCTGGATATACAAGGCAATTGAAATCTTTGGCTAATTTATAGTGAATGAAATTATGAGTACTACCAGAATCCATTAATACTATTACCTTTTTCTTTTTGATATATCCTTTGATCTTGAGGGTTTGAGGAGTGATAATTCTAGCCAATGCATTACATGATATTGTGGGAGTCAACTCTTCAAAACAAATCGCTTCTACATTTTCATCTTGAGATAGTACTTGTTATTGTTCTTGTTCTTCTTCCTCTTCACAATCTATGTAGAATAATTTATTCTCACCACACTTATGTCCCTTATTGTACTTGTTGTCATAATTAAAGAATAAACCTTTTGATTTTATTTCCTCCAATTGTTGAGGTGCCATCCTTGTAGGTTGAGGTGTTTTAGAATATGGGACATTATTCTCTCGATAGATGTTAGGAGTGGTCCTTCTAGTAGCCATAGCCATATTTTTAATTTCAACATTTCTTTCCACCCTAAATGCATTCTCCAATGATTTGGGTTCCCAAAGGTGAACCTCATGTTGAATCTTATCCTTTAAAGTTCCTATGAAGACATCAATCAAGTGCTCATCTGGAATATCTGTTACCTTTATATTTAATATTTGGAAGTTCTCAATGTGCTATGCAACTAAACCATTTTTCTTGAGATTTATCAATTGGATAAAGAAGGTATTGCTCTGTGTATCCTCATAGTGTGCTATCATTTCTTCCGTGAACATTGTCCAAGTGAATACTGATTTGCGAGAACAAATCCATTGAAACCACACAAATTTATTGGGTTCTAAATATAAAGAAGCAATTTGTACCTTTTGTGTATGTGGCACATCATGTAGATCAAAGAATTTCTCCATCTGAAGTATCCATGTGATTGGATCCTTGCCATCAAAATTCATCATATCGATCTTAGGAAACTGGTTGGTCTTCAACCCAAAGTTGGAGTTTCTCCATTCTTGATTCATCTTTCTTTTTTTCTCATCATGAATTTCATGGGATTCATTTTCACTTTCAGGTGTCCTCTCTATTAGAAAATTTTTCAATCCTTCCATGATATCTCTTTTTAAACCCTCCATCTTAGTATCCATTATTTCTTCCAACTTAGCTTCAGTTGAATCCATCATCCCTTGTAGTTCATATTTTGTTACTTCCTTCTTTTGTAAATCATTTGTCTCTGTGCATTTCTTCACCTTCAGCAAGAGTCCAAGTAGGATTGTTTGGAGACTTAATTGGTGTAGAAGTTCCCTTTTTCGGTGAAATGTTGTCCAATTATCACTTTTAAACCTTGATTTCGAGGTGGTTCTGCTAGACGATATTTCTTCTGTTGTATCTCCAAAATTTCAACCCTTCTAGGTTTGAAAATTTATTTTTTGTAGCTCTCTAATATGGCTTCTCGCCAATTCCACAAGTTTGATCAAAATTGGATGTGCCAAGTGGAAGTTATGGTAACTTCACCACACCTTGCTGAATTTTCTCCCTTCTAGGAGATCGTACTTGTAAAGCATGCCAAGATCACAATATATGATATTTGATTCTGAAAATTGTACCAGAAATACTATAGAATTTCCACTGTCCAATGCAACTAGTCTCACTTAATTTATATACTCACTGAAAATGATATCATTTTTTTACCCGGAAGAGGAATTGTTTTCTATGCCTAAACCTTGTAATACTTATTGGAAACATTGTAATGGGTCTTGTAGCCACTGTTGAGGTCGAGGCATTTTTTTTCCTAGGCATGTTTTGACAACATTGTTATGGATTTTATAGCCATTGTTGAGTGAGAGGAATTGTTTTTCCTAGGCCTTTTTTGACAACATTGTAATGGGTCTTGTAGCCACTATTGAGTGAGAGGAAATGGTTTTCCTGGGCTTGTTTTGACAACATTGTAATGGATCTTGTATTCATTGTTGAGTGAGAGGAATTATTTTTCCTAGGCATGTTTTGAAAACATTGTAATGGGTCTAGTAGCCACTACTGAGTGAGAGGCATTATTTTTCCTAAGGAGTGTCTTGATAATCATTGTAAAATTTTCCATGAGTGTTTTATAAAAATGTTCCAAAATTTGTAATCTGTGTATTTTCAGCTACATATTTGCATTGATGCAAGTGTTGGCATCGACATCCTCATTCTGAAGTACAAAGGTGAAGGAGAAGAAGGCTACGAAATTTCAGAGACATTTTTTATGTAGATCAAGGAATTAGCTACATATTTGCATTAATTAAAGTGTTGGAATCGAAATCCTCATTCTAAAGTACAAAGGTGAAGGATAAGAAGGGTGCGACCTTTCAGAGACATTTGTTATGTAGATCAAAAAATCAACTATATATTTGCATTGGTGCAAGTGTCGACATTGAAATCCTCATTCTGAGGTACAAAGGTGAAGGGGAAGAAGGGTGCGTCCTATCAGAGACATTTTTTATGCAGATCAAGCAGTGAGGAAGTGAATCATCGAGTGTAAGCCTCTTCCTAGAAGCTAGTTGTGGATATTCGAGTCACAATTTCTCTCTATAATTTTGGAGGACCAAAAGTGATTTTTGTGGGGAGGTATGATCCAGGAGGATCTCCACACAAGGATTCATTACTTTTCACACCATGGAGAATATAATTAAAATTTTAATTGATGATAGGTGACAAAGGTTAAAAGGAATTATTAATGCTTCATATTGCAAAAATGATTAATATTTTTTAGCATAATGTGCTCATGTATTTTTCATTTAATTTGTAAAAAGGGAATTAAAATTAAGTGAGAGAATCAAACTCACAAATTGGTTTCCTATTTTTAAGGGGAAATTAGTTTTATGTGAGAATATTTCCTCACAAATTAGTTTACTAATTTTAAGGGAAAGTTGGGAATATCATGAGTTGGTTTAGGATTATTCCTAATTATATCCCAAGCGGTTTCCTAGTCTCAAGGGGAAGTTAAGGTTGGTTGATATGCTTTCTCATTTTTGTCCTTGAGTTGTTATTAAATCCTAAAATTGTGGATCTTGTCTCCATGAATTATGGAGAGAGGGGAACTATATAACTTCTTTATGTAATCATTGTAAAGGGAGGCCCCTTTATGCCCCTTGGCAAGAGTGATCCTGGTATGGTGAGGAATGTATTCCTTCTAGTGTCTGAATAAATGTCACTTATGTGTGAGCCTTAAGTTCTCTTTGTATAAGAGAAAGTTGGTATGGTATTTATTCTCTATAAGGAGCATGTGCCAAATTTTTTGAGAATATTTCATCCCTTCTAAAGGAAGGAAAATAAAGTGATTTGTATTCCAAGTGGATCCAAAGATGTAGCTAACAAAGTTTGGTAAACTCCATTAACACATGGGTGTCAAATTTTATGTGTGAGTTTTGTTTGCCTTCTCACTTGGTTAAGTAGATATTTAATTACACATATGCACATAATGATGATGACTTTGCTCATTTCCATATGCAATGCTTAATGATTATTTTCTCATGTTCACGTGCAATTAAGCATCAATAAAAGGTCCTCATTGTAGGATTTTTGTAGAGAAAAATCTTGCAAAAATCTCATATCACATTTGGATCCTACTGAGGAGTCTTCCTTGGGAGAATATTTGCATATAGCTCATTGTTCTTTTCCACCTTTCCTTGACCCTAAAAATAGATTATCCATTAGAGGTGAGTTACTAGAATCAGAGTCAGTTGAGTTAACTAGTAAAAGTAGAGACACTAATGATGCATATATCCTTGAATTAAATAAGGTCCAAAAGATAATAAGTGAACATCATATACTACAATCATATATGAATGAGGGATAAAAAAATGTTGTGAACTTAGTTATTCAAAATATTGAAGAAACGTCTATGTTCAACACTCTTGGGCATGGCACAGGAACCATCTCACCCATAGAAACAAATTCTACCAATTTCCAATGATCGTATCATTTATAGTTTGAAACTAAAAAACACCTAGAGGTAAATATTTTGAAGAATGATTCTTTGTTTGTGTTCAAAGAAGAAGTCATCTCTAAAAATTCTAAAAATATTTTTAAAAATACAACATCTACTTATTTTAGCTCAAACTATGTGTTGTTCCTGAGATTGATTCAAAGGCTCAAAGAATATTGTGAGGCATCAAAGATTTAAAATGAAGTATTTTTATGAGATCTTTTTCTACCTTCAGTTTTCTAAGAAATTATCTTTGAATGAAATTAATGATAATATAGTACATAGGTTGCATCTCATTATCTGAGTTGCAATTATAACGTCAAATGATGTAGAAATGATTTAAAAAAATATTAAACAAAGTTAGGTATCAATTACAGATAAGTATCACCTTGTTTGCATCAGAAGAAAAGTAGAAGATCCACCCTTGAAAAGGAGATAAAAATGCAATAATTCACACAGATCACAGGTCTTGTTTTAGTCAAAGTAATAACAGAGGAAAATTTGTTTTTGAATGAAATCTGATATAATATGATCACATTAGATGTAGTACTAAATTGAAATCATTCACTCTTCAAGAACTACATAAATAAATTCAGAGAAATGGAAACACAGAGGAAACACATAACTCAAATTGAACGAAACTTAGAATATTTGTCTGCACTTGTATTAATATTCGAAAAACTTTTATCTTTTACATTCGGCAAGAAGAAACCATGAATAGATCTGAAATCTATCTATTTATAGAAAAATTGTCACAACCAAAAATCATTGGACTTCCCATAATATATGCCTAAAAATATAATACATCCGAATAAAATAACAACATGCAAATATTGTTGAGTTTTGTTGGTGCTTCATATGTCTCTTTGTTTTCTTGTAGATGTGCTCATTTTCCTTTGATATTTAAGTCGGGTACACATGACCATTAAGGCCACTACAATCATTTGTCTTAGTGTCTTTTCCATTCGATTCCATTTCCATCTGTGCCTTTGAATGCGTTCACTAGGATAAAGAATTGCAGTTGAATATATGGGGGTGGTAGATATCTCAGTGGTGGTTCTTCATGGGTTAGCTAACTGTTACAGGGAAGAGTAATTTTTCATGAATAGGATAATGTGAAGACATGTGCCCAACAAGGAGGTGGGATGAGTGGATGCGAGAATGTAGGTGGTAGGGTAGGCGGGATCAGGAGTGTGGAGGGTGTGACAGGATGGAGGGTGGAAAGTAGAGTGGGTGGAGGAAGTGGAAATTGTGTATGTTCCTTCATTTTATCCCAGTGACACTATTTTTCCTCTGTTCATTGACTTGGGTGCATATGTCCATCAATGCTACCATGAATCTTGAAGGCACAATCCTTTCATTCAATTCAAAGGAAAACATTTTCTTATATATTTGTGGCAGCTTCTCCTGGATCTTGTTCACTTCTTGGAATGTGACTTGATGTTGTGAACTTAGATTAACCAACCATTAATTTATTTTAAGTAAATCAATCTAGATCATCTCTCGTATGGCCTCCTGAGTATTTTCCTTGTTCTTTTTAGAGATTTGTTAGTTCATTTCTATTTCGATCTGCCCCAATTCCTATGAGATATTATTCCCTTTGAATTAAATCATCTTTTTATTTATTGAAGATAATTCCTCCAGAAAAACCTCTTTCACATCTCTGGAAAGTTTCTTTCCTTCTTCCAGATTTGTTTCCCAGGATTTTAGGGCCATTTCACCTTTTACTTGTTCAGAATGCGAGAGAGGGGTAAGACCAGGGATATTATCTCTTTTCCTTCATATGATAACTTCTTGAAAATTAGACCTGGCTGTGCATGCCTCTTTTTCCTTGAAATAAATATTATTTAGAGAAAGGTTTACCACCTGATATAATTTATGAATGGCGTCTACTTTTGTATAGAGCTCATGTTGGGCTACTTCCATCTTGTCATTGATTTCTGATGCTTGTGTTTTGAAGGCAGTAATATCTGTTGTTGTGTTCTCTGTTAGGGTCAATTTGGCCTCCATCTGCTCAATCAAATCATCATGTTGAGTGATCAAACCTTAGCTGGTCTGTGAACTCTGGTAGAGAATCTCAAGGTTATCTTATAACTGCTTCATTTGATGTTGATAACTAGCCCAGATTTGTTCAATTTCATGGTTCATCATGCTTCTAACAATCTGTTATGTATTATGTATCTCAATTTGCAATTTATCTACCAAGATTCATTTATGTTGTGGTTGTTTGGTTAAATTGCCCATTGACCATTTATTGGAAGTGGCAAAATCCCCTAGTGAACCTGCAACTTCTTTCACAAACTCAGGACCATCTTGGTATTTACCATCACACACCAATATTTTCCTTTTAGTGACTACTCCATCCTTTTGATGAGATTCTCTTTTCACAATAGATTTTCATTTCTTGCTAAAAAAGAAATTTGAGGGAGGCATCTCTTCAGGCAAGATAGGAGTAAGATCACCTACAAAAACGAGTTGGGGACTAGGATTTTCGAAGTTGGTTGTTACACATTATTTTTGTCATCCCTATGACTGTTAATGATGTAAACCTATATGTTTCCTTCAGAGGGGTCAGTAGCCTAGATTTCTGAAGAAGGAAGGGAGAAGAACTTTTCCTGAGAGAAGAAGTTGTGTTTTCCTCTATAAAAACCCTATCAAAGAGGATTTCCGTAGGTTGCTATATACACAGGGTGCGGAAATGCCTAGTTTCCACAGGCTGCACTATAGCTAGGGTGAGGAAATTCTTGGTTTCCACAGGCTGCACTATAGCTAGGGTGAGGAAATTCCTAATTTTTGTAGGCTGCACTATAGCTAGGCTGCGGAGTTTCCACAGGTTGCTCTATACCTAGGGTGTGATGGCCTTTGTATGTAGGAAAAACGAGCGTCTTCTTGATGCTTCTAGAAGGAGAATCTTCTATGGTGAGGTGACCTCCAAATGGTTTGGATATTACTCACTTTTATGATTTATTGGGATCATCCTAACCTCCTCACCTTATCCTCTTCAACTTATAAAAGAAGAGGATCTCTCATGGAGAAAGTTAGCTTGATTGGGTTGGAAAGTTCTTGAGTCTTTAAGATTACAAATTTGGCTTGAGATTATTATCTTGGTTAGATTATATTTGAGATTTTCTTTGTCAAGATATATCGTGAGTAGCTATCAGATCCATGGTCTTAGAATCCTTGGAGCAAGAAGTGTGTGGGAAGCAAGAAACTGTTGGAAGAAATATTACGACATCAAGGCATCCGGTTGTAATCTCTCTTCCTATTATTTAATACAATACAGTGGCATGCTTCTTTGCCATAGAATTATCTTTATTTTATTGCATAATTCCTTGATCATATGCATATTTTGTCACTAAATTTACTTCTACTACATTCACTTTGGTTGGTTTGTGTCTCACTGCAAGATTAGTATCACAGGAGCACCAGAGCGAAGAAGGAACAACAAAGACATAAGGAAGCGACACTTAAAAAGGTATGTCTCTCTATTTTTGTTTGGTAGTAAATTTGATGATTAGAGTTTATGGAAAACACCATGTCCTATCGTGTTTTGTTCTAGATCTAGGTGGATCTAGGCGGATTGATTTATGTTCGCACTTAACAATTAGCCCGATAACAAAATTGGCGACTCCACTAGGGAACTCATTGCTTTCTTAGTTTGGCTTGCTTTCTTGCTTTGATTTCATGGGTTATGTTTTCTAATTCACTGGGAGATCTAGCTTGACTCTCTGACTGTTAAAATTCATTGGAAAACCTTCACACTTTTTATTTTTACCATTTTTTGTCTGATTTCCTCACCCTACTTTGAGGGACAGTGAGGCGTTTATGCATTGTATTGGTCTTCTGGCCTGCGGAAATCTGGGATTTCCGCACTGTATTGGCCTTCTGGCCTACAAAAATCAGTGATTTCCGCACTATGTTAATCTACAGCCTGTGGAAATTGTGAAAAGTTTGATTTTTTATGTTTTTTCCTTACCCAGATCCTAGATTTGGTTTTGAGATGAATTTTTGGGTTTGATTATGATCTGTTTACAGTCTACTTGACAGCTTTGAAAATATTTTTTTCCATATTTGCTTTGTTTTCTTTTGAAATATTTGATCTCTTGTTTTGAGTGTCTTTCAGTTACAAAGCATCGTTTTTCTTTAGAATTGTTTAGTGAAAGAATACTTCTTTTTCTGAATAAATCGTGTTAAAAGAGAAACTTAGTTTGGTTTGTTTTTGTTTTGAAGTGATTTGCTATTTGTTTTAGTGTCTCGTTGAAACCTAAAATTGTAATTTCTTGCCTTATATTAGATTGGGGGCTTCCTTGCATTTGAAGTAGCGAAATTGCATGATTCTTGGCATTTTTTGGTCTTAAATTCTGAAAACATTTCCCCCTCATGGTCGGAGAGGGGCATGAATCACGTATTGGTGTACAGTCTCTTTTTCATGTTTCTTGAGAATCTTGATATTGATGAGTTTAATAAATTTTGGGACATTGTGCATCTGGGAATGATAAATTTTTTCTCCTTATCGTAGCATATATTTCATCAAAATGAAAAGATTGCATCTTCATCTCTTTGCATAAATTTTGAGTCAGTAAAAAAACACCATATTGTCCACGCCATTTTCCTCTTGAGTAACAACATCCTTAAAATAAAGCGCTTATAAAAATTGATTAGACATTTTTATATTTTCTGGTAGCAAACCTAAATTAGATTAGTTGTAGGGCTTTGGAATAGGTGTGAAAGATAACTTTCCAAAGCTGCAAACAAACATTGAATATTGAGTTAGGGAGCGGTGAAATCCACTTATTACATTTTGTCATGGGAATCCCTTCTAACACAAGGGTCAATCACGAGGTCGCATTGAGACTGGCAAATTTACTCACCCTACTTTGTTTGTATTGGTGTAGAGATTGCACATATTATGGGGGTCACTTGAAGGTATACCCACAATGATGAGTGGAAGCCTTTCAAGTTGATTTCAGGCTATATACCCTACCTTTGCACGTGGATCGGACTATTGATTGTTTCCCCAGGAATCACTGTATTAATTGGTAACCTTAGTGGACTTTATCTTTAGGTTCTTCACACAAGGTGATTGTGGAGGGGCAAGTCTTCACAGTACCTGGAATCGATGTTGGCCAAACTCACTCAGGCTCCTTGGAGGGTATACCCACGATTATGTGTGGGATCTTGCACCAGGGTGTAAGTCTGTTAAGCAGGTCATCAATGTAACTTCTCCACCCTCTCTATCTCATCCCCTTCTTACTTTGTTCCCACGACATTGGATTTTATCACCAACTAGTGTGCTCATTGTAAGAAGGTTTTGTTTTCTTGTTTTCTTACTAGATTTTTAGCGTGTGTTGTTTGTTCTCCCTAGCAGAATCTAGGTTGGATATTTATTTAATGGCGTCTGTTCCCGAAACGACCTATGAAGGAACCCTTGTTCTAGGGGAACCTTTTGTTTTTATTTCTTACGGGAACATTGGTCCTCCTCACATCACTACTTTGATCCTTCCAAGTCTTGCAATTGGATTACCAGTATGGTTGTTTTCCACTCAGGTAATCTTGAATGAAGCTAGTGCTTCTGTTGTAAGCACTTCCCCCCAAGAAAATCAACCTCATGTCGATCCTTCACCTTATTCACTAGTAAGATCTTCTTCACCTTCTCCACTTCCAAGGTCTTCTTCCATTTCATCTTCTTCATCGAGTGAAAGCTCTGAAGCTAGTAAATCGATGGATAAGAAGAAGAAGAAAAGGAAGAATAAGAAGAAGAAAAATAAACAAGGATCTAAAATTCCAACCACTGTCGGATGTGTTGGAAAGAAACCAGGTACTGTTGATCATGTTGGGAGTGTTGATGATGTCAAGATCACCCAAACAACCCATACACCTAAGTACCCTTGCAGGCTTTGTAAGGGTATCCATCTTCTTAAGGATTTCCCTAGTCTATCCAAGGTTATAGAAGTATGGTCTATACACCCTCGCCAACCCTTTTCATCAGCCTATGAACAACATGTTGATGACCTCCCGTAAACTAGTCAAAATACCCTTGGGAAGAAGAAAAGTACAGTCAAGTTTCCTTGTAGGTTATGGGGAGGGAGTCATCAAACTCACATTTTCCCTCATATGGATGAAGCCTCAAAATTATTGGAAGACATGATTGTTTCACCACCTCAACTTCCAACTGCTTATCGCAAGATTTCTCTCAACCCACTTGTAGTTGATGGAATGATCAATCTGACCCCTTCTTTAGTAAATATGGTTGATCAGGTAGTCAATCTGGTCACGTCCTTAGTTGAACAAGTTAACAAAGTGGTCGATCCAATCCCATCCTCAGTCGATCCCACTCTCTCGTTAGAGAATGCAACCCAAGTGGTCGATTCATTTCCACCCGTCGACCCCATTCTCCCGTTGGATAATGAAACCCAAGTGGTCGATCTGATTTCATCATCAGTTTATCCTACCCTCTCACTTGAGAGTAAACCCAAAACTGCCCACATTTTTCTTGTTGATAAAAAATCTACCATGCCGAGGGGCATTCCTCCTTCTCCCGTGGAACCTCCCCCAAGTAACAAAGTCATCATTTTTAATTGGGGTGTGCTAACTGGACCTCGTCTTCCCTCTCACATTCCTTTCCAGATTACAGTGTAGGTTTGTGGTCAGTACATTTCTCAGACGTTGATAGATGAAGGTGTGTCCATTAGTATTTTGTCCTCTATTTCTTGGTAGGCTTTGGTTTGTCCTCATATTGCACCCATTACATAGAATATGTTAGATTTTAACAGAAGAACCAGTCAACCTTTAGGGACCCTTCCTCAGTTTCCTATAACTTTGGGAGGGAAAACTATCTTTCTTTATGTCATGGTAGTCCAAGATCCCTTGGATTCCATTTTACTCCTTGGGCAGGATTATGTCTATGCCATGAAATCTATTGTTTCCACTCTTTTTCATGTGATATATTTCCCTCATGATGGAAGAATTGACTTTCATTCATCGGTCCTGACTATATTACCTCCCTAAATGGTTCTTATATGCAGACAGTATCACCCCCGCCACATGTTAATTATGTGGTGTTGTCTCCCATGAATTCAGCTTCTGATGATTTGGATCCGGTAGTTGACATGGTGATCTCTTTGATTGGGATTTTAGAGCATGGTATCTTTACCCCTATCGTGAACCTCGACATGTGTTCCTTCCAGAGTGTGTTTCTTCCATCGAGTGAAGATATCTTGGAGGCCATGACCGATTTTTGTCCCTTGACAGGGTGTCCTTCTAGAGCATTGTCCTCTTGGAAGTTGTGATCAAGAAGAGAGTCTTGAGCATTGTTTTTTTATTGCAAGCTCATTAAAAAATGAAACCAACTTTGAGCATGGTTTTTTGATTTCAAGCTCATTAAAAAATGAAACCAACTTTGAGCATGGTTTACTGATTTCAATATCATTAAAAAATGAAACCATTTTTTTAGCGTTGTTTCATGATTTCGAGCTCGTTAAAAAATGAAACCAGCTAGGAGGATAGTTTTGGTGTCTCTGTGGAAACCTCGCTAAAAAATGAAACAGAGGTTACAATCATAGTTCTTCTTTTGTGTCAAGCTCGTTAAAAAATGAAACAACTTCCCTCTCTCTGTTTGAGTCAAGTCCTTCATCTAGTATTTGAAGATTCCTTTCATTTGTCTTTGCAGTTGGATGAAATGAAGCTTGGGGGGAAATGCTTCCAGCCTCTGGACTTCATGCTGAAGTTGAGCCACTAGCTTCTTAAGCTGGGGACTAAGTACCAACCATGTGTTGGGAAGTCTCAAGCATAGTTTTCTATGGTTCAAGCTTGTGTAAAAATGAAACCACCTACCTCAAGCATAGTATCCTTTGGTTCAATATTGTGTAAAAATGAAACCAAGTCCAAGCATAGTTTTTTTAGTTTTTAATCTTGTGTAAAAATAAAATCTATCCCAAGCATAGTTTTGATTTGTTTTAAAGCTTTCATAAAAATGAAAACAATCCCGACCTTAGTCTTTGTTCTTTCTCATGCTCATAAACACATGAGAATATATTACCGAGCTTAGTCTTTGTTCTTTCTCACGATCATAAATCAATGAGAATGTAACCGAGTATACTTTTATCACTTTTTCAGACTCGTAAAGGTTATATGCAAAAGGAACCCACTGGAGTTCCCTTTAAGCTCTTCTTAGACTCTCTAAACATGAAAATATTGTTGAGCGACCTTGTTTTTTTCACTCTCATTAAAGTATTTGAAGACAATGTTTGTTGAGCGATATTTTATTTCTTTTTCAATCTCATCAGACTACTTTACGAAAAAGGAACTAAGAGAGTTATCTCTAAGTGGTTTTCAGACTCTATAAACATGAAAAACCCCTGATTTTTCTATCTTTGGACTCGTTAAACAAGCATAGAAAGCCCATATGGGACCAAACCACTCCTTATTAGGGTTCGTTAAATATACTCTGAAGGACTCATCCGAAGGATGAGCTTACATTACAAGCATATTTTATCCTCCTCAAGATTGTGTAAAAATAAAGAGGTACTCTCTAGAAATGGTGGGGGAAAAATCAGGAAAGAAATGTGTCTAAACTTGTATTCCATGGAAGAGTCACTTTTGAATATGACACCCTTTCACTTCCTTTGTGTTTGGGTTGGAAAATCCGCTTGTCTCTTGATCATACTCCTTTATAATATTACAAATTGGTATGTGATCCCTGTTGTTGAGTCAATGTTTCCAAGACAGTTGTCATGTCATCAATATGTTCAAAGAGAAGTTCAACTGAGAAATCCTTCTATTGCGTCAGCCATTTCTGCAGTCTTTCATCCTTATATTGCATTGGTCATCCCTGAGTCAGTCCTAAGTCACTTTTTACTCTGATCTACATCAAATCTTGTTTCTCATTTCGTGCCATTGATGGGGGATACATTAAGGCCCTCCTATGATGAGCCTTTTCTTGTCGACTTCAACTCCTTATCCAGGAATTAGAATTAGAAGCTAATTGGTACCTTAGAACTTGCATGCCTCAATGGCAAGTTTCCTCGCTCTTGACAGTGGGTTTTCATTATTGACCCCTGATCGGGATATTATATCGAGTGTTCGACCTCATCTCATTGATTCACATCCGTTGGATTGTACTAGTGTACCTTGGGAGTCATTAACGTTAATGGTGATTTCCCTCGCACTTGTTAACGATATTCACTAATGACCGGTAATCAAGTGGTTTCTACCATGTTCGACTTCAACACATGTATTTTCATGTTCAGATTCGTACTATAGAGTGGTGGAGATGAAGACCCTGAATCTTTTCTCATAGATTCAAGTTGCATTGGAGTATATTCAGTTTGTATTGTTCCATAGATCCACATTGTATGTCTCATGGCTATGTTCAAATTTGAGTCTTTGACACATAGATCCACAGTGTATTTTTGGTGGCTATGTTCAGATTTGAGTCATAATCGCATGGATCCACAGTGTATGTTAGGTGGCTATGACTTGTATTACTTGACATGGATCTTCACATGTTGCCATTTATGATTTGAGTCATTTGTATTTTGAGTATGGGAATGCCTACCTCAGTGATGATATATTATTGTACTATATTTCCTTGTTTGTTGGCAGGTTTTCGACCGACTGTTCCTTGTTCCCTATACACACTCGACAAAGTATTTCAGCTATCACTATGTTCTAACTTCATACTTTGGGGGGCTCTCTATCACACATTATTTTCTTCATCCCTATGACCATTAAGGATGTAAACCTATATTTTTCCATCAGAGGGTTCAGTGGCCTGGATTCTTGAAGAAATAAGGGAGAAGAACTTTTCCTGAGAGAAGAAGTTGTTTTTTCCTCTACAAAAACCCTATTAAAGAGGATTTCTGTAGGCTGCTATATACACAGGGTGCGGAAATTCCTGGTTTCCACAAGATGCACTATAGCTAGGGTGAGGAAATGTCTGGTTTCTGCAGGCTGCACTATAGTTAGGGTGAGGAAATTCTTGATTTCTGCAGACTGCACTATATCTAGGCTATGGAGTTTTCGTAGGTTTCTCTATAGCTAGGGTGTGGCAGCCTTTGTATGTGGGAAAAATGAGTGTCTTCTCAATGATTCTAGAAGGAGAAGCTTCTATGGTGAGGTGGCCTCCAAACGATTTGGATCTTACTCATTTTCATGATTTAGTGGGATCATCCTAACCTCCTCACCTTATCCTCTTCAACTTATAAAAGGAGAGGAGCTCTCATGGAGAAAGTTAGCTTGATTGGATTGGAAAGTTCTTGAGTCTTTAAGATTACAAATTTGGCTTGATATTATTAACTTGGTTAGATTGGCTTTGAGCTTTGCTTTTTCAAGATAGATCGTGAGTAGCTATCATATCCATGGTCTTAGAATCCTTGGAGAAAGAAGTGTGGGGGGAGAAAGGAACTGTTTGAAGGAACCTTATGACATCAAGGCATCTGGTTGTAATCTCTCTTCCTATTATTTAATATAATACAGTGGCATGATTCTTTCCCATAGAATTATCTTTATTTTATTTCATAATTCCTTGATCATATGCATAGGTTGTCATTGAATATACTTTTACTTCTTTCACTTTGGTTGGTTTGTGTCTCACTGCAGGATCAGTATCACAAGATCACCAGAGTGAAACAAGAACAACAAAGACATAAGGAAGCGACACTAGATCTAGAACAAAACACAACAGGACATGGCGCTTTCCCTAAGCTCTAATCATCAAATTTACTACCAAACAAAAGACGAGATATATACCTTTAAGTGTCGCTTCCTTATGTCTTTGTTGTTCATGTTTCACTCCAGTGATCTTGTGATATTGATCCTGAAGTGAGACACAAACCAACCAAAGTGAAAGAAATAGAAGTATATTCAATGACAACCTATGCATATGATCAAGGAATTATGCAATAAAATAAAGATAATTCTATGGGAAAGAAGCATGCCACTATATTATATTAAATAATAGGAAGAGAGAATACAACCGAATGCCTTGATGTCATAAGGTTCCTTCCAACAGTTCCTTGCTTCCCACACACTTCTTTCTCCAAGGATTATGAGACCATGGATCTGATAGATACTCATGATCTATCTTGACAAAGAAAATCTCAAAGCCAATCTAACCAAGCAAATAATCTCAAGCCAAATTTGTAATCTTAAAGACTCAAGAAATTTCCAACCCAATCAAGATAATTTTCTCCATGAGAGCTCCTCTCCTTTTATAAGTTGAAGAGGATAAGGTGAGGAGGTTAGGATGATCCCACTAAATCATGAAAGCGAGTAAGATCCAAACTGTTTGGATGCCACCTCACCATAGAATATTTTCCTTCTAGAAGCATCGAGAAGATGCTTGTTTTTCCCACGTACAAAATCCGTTGCACCCTAGATATAGAGCAACATGTAGAAGCTCTATAGCCTAGCTATAGTGCAGCCTGCGGAAATCAAGAATTTCCTCACCCTAGCTATAGTGCAGCCTGTGGAAACCAGGCGTTTCCTCACCCTAACTATAGTGCAGCCTGTGGAAACTAGGCACTTATGCACCTTGTTTATATAGAATCCTGCAAAAATACTCTTTAATAGGGTTTTTATAGAGGAAAACACAACTTCTTCTCTCAGGAAAAGTTCTTCTCCCTTCTTTCTTCAGGAATCCAGGCCACTGACCCCTCTGAAGGAAAGAGATAGGTTTACATCATTAACGGTCATAAGAATGATGAAAATAATGTGTAACACTAGTATGTAAAGTGGTTAATGACGTAATAGGATAAATAATTGATGTGGAATGTTCCTATCATTTTGCATTTGGGGTGCCAACAGAGGTAGTTGGTGTTGAATGAGGAATGACTTGTTCTGGGTTCATGAAAGCCTTGAACTAAGATAATATTTGTGGATCATTTAGTCCTGACAGTGATTCTTTTATTTCTTGAAACAACTTTTATGGACTTTTTGGGACTTCTTCAACCGTGTGCTTAGTGGAGAAACTTGGTAAAGATCCTATGGGTTGAGATTCCTGTGAAGAAGGCAAGGGTTTTGAATATTTTTGCAATATCTTGGAAAAATTGTTTCGTCTATGCTTTTGAAAGCTGAGGAAACTAGCTTGTTGGTCAGGAGGCAGAGTCTGGAATCTGCTTTGAACTTCCTCATAAGATCTAACTCCTATGCACATATCTTCATAAGGATAATTCTCATGGATGTATCGCTTCATGTTAAATTGATCCAAATGATTTTCCACTATCTTATGTGGATTGTGCTTTTTGAATTCAATGTCAACTAATTTCACATCTTCCATGGTTACGACCTTGACTTTAGAATGACCAAAGTCTAATAATGTGAACATGCCAACTTGAATGGGAAAAGTTTGCCAAACCTTTTTCTGATTTGCTTTCAGTTCCCTATTGATACCTCCTGCTATTTTTTGGTATGCCACTTATATGTATACCATCCTGTTAGGTAAAAACTATGGGAGGGCATGAGGAGGAACAAAACAACCAAATACTCTAATGTAGGAGAAATTCTTCTCAATGAACCAGTCTGCAAGTTTTCCTAAATTCCCCATAATATTTTCTAAAATACTAGGTGGCGAGTGGCCATAGATAGCTATGTGAACAGGTACCACAACATTGTGACAGATTTCATAAAATAAATCTTTGGCATTTTCTTCCCATAATTTGGAGTGGTAAAAATGTATTGGCTCAAAACTGGTCGGGGTCCAACTCTATTTCATCAGTGGGAAAGGGGTCATGAAACAAATGACATCCATAATATATGCTGACACGTAAAAAGAAGCAGGTTGCCCTTTTTATTTTGTTGATTGATACTTAGCAATTTCCTTGACCAAATTATCATATAGCATTTTATCCCAATTGAAGGTATAACTCTCAGATACTTCATTCATGATGGCTACCCACTCAACTGAGAAATGTGTAGGGCTCTTCTTCTCAAATAGACGATAGATCATCTTGGTTATATATAACATATGAGCATCTAAGGACATTGTGGCATACATACCATGAGCATCATCTCTGAATTTCTCTAGGTGTCTCCACCAGGTCTTGATTATATCATGACCATTTCTACCATATTGGGTGCATTCTCTTCTCTCAAAATGTAGAAGAAATGTCACGTTGTAAGTATATTTAGGGGTAGGGGAAAGCTTGTACATTACTTGCAGATTCTCCGGTCGAAAATAGTCGAAGGAAGTCTGTCAGTGGTTGATGATGCTTCTGGTTTGGATATCGACATGTTCCAAATCCCAACTTATCATATCATTGTAATGTATAATTATGGGTCATGAAGCGATCTTATTTAGTTCCAACTTCGCTACATATTTAATCTTGGTTGATAAGGACTCATCATCTTCCTTAGTAGATTCGTTTGGAAAGTTAATAATCTCATTCTCTAAGATATCAAAAACTTGTTTCCAAGTTTTAATGGCATCTGTAACTCACAGAGTTGTGTCTGATAGAACATCTACATTTGGATTGGACTCATCACCCAATGCATCAAGATTCTTTGCATATTTTTGTGGTGCCATAATCCTCAAGGAGGTGGAATTATCCTACCAGTAACAAGGGAAGTATGTGAGCTCTACACTGAATAAAAAAACTGCTAATTTCAAATGGTAGAAATGATTTTGAAATTCCAAATGCTTTATTCAAAAATAATATCGATCTTTGTATAGCTCTACTGACGAAGAATTTATTAAAAACTTAATGGAATTTATTACATGGTGATTCGAAATCTTTATTTGAAATCATCAACCTTAATCAATCATAAATGTCATTAATAATTTGACGGTTCGCGTTCAGAATTTTTGGATGTGACAGGATGGAAATCTCCCGAAGTCTGAATTCACAGGGGAGTTAATCTCTAAGTAATCACTTTTATGTTTTAATTAATCATGCTTTAGAAATTTGTATTAACTTTAAGTATTTTGGAAGTTCAGAATATGGAAGTTTTGAATATAGCGTTAGGGAATTTTTTCGAAGCCCGAAACTGTGAAGCGATTAATTAACGCTTAATCATGACTAATTAAAGTCGTTAAATGCTTTATTAACTCTTTGAAACCCTTTTTTACTTTTTGTAATTACTTTACTTCGACGCTTTGATACTCCAGGGATTGTGAAATCAAAATATCCCGAAGAGAAATCTATTAGAGTGATGTGGCAGAGATGACATCATTCTTGATGACATGTCAAGAAAAGAGAGGTGCCATGTGTCACTTGAAAACATGTGAATCATCCAACACAAATGTCAAAGATAAGTGCCACATGTCAACCCAAGAAAATATTTTTAAAGGGCGCATGTCCTATGACTCATCCGTAAGTCCTTTAGGAATTATCATGAATGACTATCTTCGGGACTTTGAAGTTTCGGGGTTTTTGTTGTTTAGATTTGTTGGAATACCTTAAGCGCAAAGCTCTGAAGAAAACATTAAAGACTTTCTTTTAAAACTTAGGCAGCTTCTAAACTTTGGGGATAATTAGTACCATTTGATAAAATTAAAGTAACTCATCGACAATGGATATTGTAATCACCTTATTGATAAATGACAACCAATGGATTTGATTTAAAATTAAAAGGAAACTCTCTTAGTTTTTTTCTTTTTGGGTAAAAGTTTTCATTTCTAAGAGGCAAGATATAAAGTTCAAAAGCTCAAAATTATACGTGTTCTAACACTATGAACATATCAAAGGTTTATAAATAGAAAGAGGGGAATCATTATCAAGTTTTAGGAACTCCTTAAATGGAGATCATGGGAAAAATACGGGCATTTTTCTTGAATTTGTTGATGTTTTGGTAGTCATGGGAGGTATTAAACTCCAAATGTAACCTTTGTACTTAGAATAGAATATTATGGAAGTAAGAGAACCATTAAACATATGTGTGAAAACCCTAGAAGAGAAGTTGGCCCAAAGAGAATAATAATAAAGTATTAAAATGCCTCAGAAAGTGAGGTCGGCCCCACATGAAAAGACACCTTGAAAAATTAGTATAAATAGAGGCTAGTCGCTCCTCATTTAGACTCTATCTCACTCAACAGAAGGAGGGTAAAAGTTTGAAGAGAAGTAGTTGAAGTTGCAGTTGTAGAAGAAGGAGGCGCAAGTCTAGAGAGAGTGGTGCAACAATTGTCATGGTGTAATATCAGTCTTTCTAGTAACTCTTTTGTGTGCTTCTCTTGGTAAAGGTACACTTCTATTAGTAGAGGTATGTTCTCTTGGTATTTTGTTGTTGTTGAAGCAGTGGTGTTTTTGGTTTGGTTTTATCTATTGGTTCTAGTGTGGACTTGCCATAATCATTTTATCTAAGAAAAGGTTAGTGTGCTTGGGGGTGGCATAGTGAATTCCTATGGTTGGGTGACAATGATATGACATTGTCTCTGGTTAAATGAGCATACCAAATTTTTAACATGGTATCATAGTTGGTTTCCTTCGTAACATTATAATAATTGGAAGGAAGATCCTCAGTTTCCCCCTTTTTCAATATAGTTGAGCACTTACTGAACCCATCAAGAAGGTATCATAAGTAGGGCGCATCTTTCCCCCATGTCAGACCTCCAAAATTATGAAATTTAAAAATTAGGGTTTCCTCATAAAACCCTAGGTCTGTAGTACCAGTTGTAGTTGCAGTTCTAGTTGCTTTGTGCCAGTTACTTCGTTTCATTTACTTCATCCTAGTTACTTCATGCCAGTTGTTTCATGTGAGTTGCAGTGCTATTTACAACACCAGTTGCAGTGCCAGTTGTAGTGCCAGTTGCAGTACCAGTTGCAGTTCCTCTAGTCCAGTAAAGTTTTTGATAACGCATTGAACAACTCATTTAAAGGATGTTGAAATTATTCTTACCCTAGTGCATATCTAGATATATTTAGATTCCAAGTTGGATCACTTTGAAATTTTTGGGTTCGTTATTACTTACCATTGCTACCAAATGGTGTCAATGTAGTACCCTAAGTCTGTAATACCAGTTGTAGTTGCAGTTGCAGTGCCATTTTCTTTGTGCCAGTTACTCCGTGTCAGTTATTTCGTTCTGGTTGCTTCACGCCAGTTGCTACATGCCAGTTGCAGTTCCAGTTAAAACACCAATTGCAGTGGTAGTTGCAGTACCAATTGCAGTTCCTCTAGTCCAATAAATTTTCTGATAACGCATTGAGAAACTCATTGAAAGGATGTTGAAATTGTTCTTACCCTAGTGCATCTCTAACTATATTCATAATGCAAGTTGGAGCACTTTGAAATTTTTGGGTTCATCATTACTTACTGCTACTATTGGATGGTGTCGATGCCTACCACTATTTTTTGTTGCTACCGTAGGTATGTACATGTATATGTTTGAACTTTATCACTAACTTGAGGGTGTTTGTAGGAGAACAGATCTTTTTTCCAAGAAAAAAGTGTATATCCAAAGGGATCTCAAATCTAGCACATCCATAGGAACAACGAACTCAAGGTTTGATTTTTTTGATATGCCTCTACTTGTTATGGCATTATTGTGATCTTATGAACATCCAGTTGTATTTTGATATATTGAAGTTATGATTATCATACTAACCTATGGTAAAAGTTAAATTTATAAGATGACTTTAGTCAAAGTATTAAATTGATTAAGGTTGATATTTTAGAGTTTATTTGCATTATATTCTCTAACTCATATTTTTGTCAAGAAAGCATATTGTCTTAGTATAGGGGACAAGTTGAAGAGAATACTTGTCATCTTGAGTGAAGGAGACTTGAAATAAAAAAACAACACTTATTCCTAAATATAAGACTCCAAGTTCCAGGTTTGATTGATTAAATTGGTAAGTTTCCAATTTGCACATATCAAGTTTGATAATTCCTACATTACAAGTAAACACTATAGTTGTGACAACAATCCTTGGAAGGTTTTATTACTGCTAGATACAATCAATACTTGGTAGCATGTGATTAATATTGATGTAAAATTCTTATTGTACTTGTTTTCAAGATGGGATAACATCTCTTCTAGGAGATATTTCTTGTTTTTCTTATAGGTAGGTCACCCTGGTAATGTTATACCATGAAATTGTCTTTTATTCTTGTTAACATAGATATGTTCTTAGGAAAATGCTATTACACTTTTTTCTCTTGTTTCTCTTGTCTCGAGCAAGTTATCTTGTAAATTCCATGGAGGTTACCATGGAGATATTGTTGTTATTTTTTCTTGTTCTGGGAAGGTCACAGGTGATCACTTTGAGGGGAGCCATAGTGACATTTCCAGGAGGCAACATATTAGATGGTCTCTAGTTTGAGACATGGAGTAGACTATCCAGATAAGAAGTTGTATACATGACCGTATACGTCCATGTACAAAATAAAAAGAGGAAAAAGATAAAACCTTCTGGAAATAAGGGTACTTTTGTGAGATACAAAGTATCTCGTATGGATATTGATTGTAAGGATCCAGAAGGGCCAACCTAGAATAATTGCAGTAACTAGAAAGAGACAAACATAATCTCATGACACTTTGTAGGATGCAAAGATATATAAAATTAATGAGCCATACCATGAGGAGCATATGTATCCACCATTGATGAGGCAGGTGGCCCCACCAAGCACCAACTCAGAAGGAGCTAGAGTTCATAGGGATTCAACCCTCATGATCCAGTAGGGAGGAGAATCCTCCCTAGGACCATTCATAGGAGACTTAAGAGGAAATCATCACTAACAGAGGGAGAAGACAGCTTCAAAGATTATATAGACTCAGAGGGATTCAAGCTTCATACGGAGAATGGAGACTCAAAGTGAGCCTGATCTCAGAGAGAGTCAGTGGCTTATAGAATTTTTGATCCAGATTTATGAGCGGAATGAAATGAATAATAGATTGACTATAACACATAGATATGGGGAACAAAAATAGATATCCAGTGAACAATAACTTCTATTGATTAAATGAAATAGGTTGAAATTGCAACTACAGAAATGAAACAACTTACTTGAATGGTGGTAGCTATATTTGAGAAGAGATGTGGTTTATACACACATTCATCTGAGAAGAATGATTAAAATGAAGCTCTAAAGGCCCTTTTAACATTACTCATGAATTCCAAAACCCTAGACATACAAAAACCTAACCCTAGGAGATGCAACGCCAAAATTTATGTGGGCCCCTATGGGTAAGTTGGTACCTCAACTTATTAGGGTCGTAACTTTTGCATACGACCTATGTTTTAGGCGCATGATAGCTCGTTGGAAAGGTATTAATAAGAAATACACATTATTCCATCAAACTCTGACTTTGTCTATAGTTTGAATATGGAAATAAAAAAAAAAACATTTTTTAGGGCCCCAAAATGGCCCTAGAAGTACAAAAAGATATGTTGACATGAAAATTTCCAAAATAAGCCTGTTGGATTAGGTGGGAAGCCACCAGTATCCACCTGAAAGTGTAGAACCCACAATTACAAAGAATTACAGAAGAACATGTTGAACTAAAAATTATCAAGAGGAGCTAGTTGGAATAGGTGGGTGGCCACCAATATCCACCTGGATCACTTTCATTCAGAAAGTATTCTTCCTCAAATTCATATGGGAGAAAGAGACATCTTCCATGAATGATATATAGGTTCCATGCGTTGAGGAGACTAGATAGAAGCTTCAAAGGCTTCGAGGAGATATGAGACCTCCTGGAAGATTCCCTTGTTTTAGTGATAGAGGAGGAAGCCAGGCAGAAGGACTGGGATATGTATTTTTCCTTCAGTATAGAAGGGAATTCAGTGGCGACTTCCAAATTTATCTACAATATCAAACATGTTGTTGATGGCAGAATATATATGTACAAATCATTATTTGTAGCTAGAAGATTCTCCCAGCAAGAGGGATAATATTATGAGGAGACACTTGCTCCAGTAGTCAGAAGAAGTGCACAGAGAGAAGCCACAAGCTACATGAGAAGGATTCTCATGTCTGTAGATTGAAAAAATATTTGTACGAGCTTAAGCAGGCACCCAGGGAAGGATATTCCAAACATTTATTTTGATGAGCCTGAGATTGGTTTCCCTTTGATATTGGATGACCTATTTCTAATAGGGAATGAGAAAATCATCGTTGGGTGGAAGAGAAAGCTTGAATCACAGTTCAAGATGAAATACCTAGTTATGATGCATTATTTCTTGGGTCTAGAGGTGTGGCAAAAATCGGGTGAGATTTTTCTATGCCAAAGAAAATATGTTGTAGAGATTTTGAAGAGATTCTGAATGATGGATTGCAAACCCATGCCAGATTATTAATTCGTTTATGTACTTAACGAACACAAGGCTAGATATATGTTTTGCAAGGAACATATTGAGTCAGTATATGGTTGAGATGATACATATTCACTTGGTTGCGTAAAAACATGTGTTGAGTTACCTAAAGGGTACATTGGATTATGGACTTAGGTATGATGTAGATTGTGATATTAGACCGCATGGGTACGCAGATTTAGATTGGGTTGGTAGTGTTGTTGACCAGAAAAGTACATATGTATTTATTTTTTTAGTTTGGGATTGGGTATGATATCATGGTTCAACAAAATCATTCCAATGTAGTGCTCAGTGCGACTGAGGCAGAGTACATAGCAGCATGTTCATTTAGCATTGAAGAAGTGTTGCTTCGGAATTTGTTGGCTGGTGTGTTTGATCTTGAGTTAAAGGTGAATTGCATCTGGTGTGACAACTAGAGTTGTGTGAAGTTATCGAAGAACCCAGTGTTTCATGGCAATTCAAATTATATCGAGATTAGGTATCACTATATCAGGTATATGGTGTAGAGAGGAGTGGTGAAGCTCCATTATGTGGCTACACATGATCGGGTAGTTGATGTGTTGACCAAGCCTCTGTCATGGGTGAAGTTTGAGTACTTCAGGGACAAGCTTGGTGTGGTCTGGAAGGGCATACCCTTGTGATAGGGTATGGCTTTTTATATATGTGACTCCATATAGAAACATGGTATAGTGTGGATAGCAGGTTGTCATGTTCAAGCATTGACTGTGGCACTATTTAGGATGATATGTATGTAAATCCTTTGGGGAGATTTTTTTCTTAGTTGTGGCAGTCCAACTGGTTTGTGTGGTTGGAGGCTTCACATAGATCCTTCAGGGAGGGCATGCCTCCAATAAATCTAGAGGGCCAATATAGTGTGTTGGTCATCTACTACTCCAGTTAAATATTCTAGTACACAGGTACTCCAGTGAAATAGTATGGTATATTTCTACTCCAGTGAAATAGTCTGGTACACATAGCTACTCCAGTGAAATATCCTGGTACGCATGTTACACTAGTGTACCAACCAATGAGACTTATTCATATGAGAGCACAGGTTGTGAGATCCGACATGAGACTTATCCCCTTGAGGTCTTATTCATGTGAGAAATTTGTCGGTGTGATCTGGTAAGACTCCATATGAGAGTTAGTCACCCTGTTACCTAGGTCTACATGAGATGGTTGTTTCTATGACTGTAGATCTAGTGCCTAGTTATTGTGGACTAGAATAAAGTCCCATCATGATTGATGTGCCAACTAGTGTGATTCGTCTTATGCTAGATGCATGAATGTGACGTGACCATCAGATAGATTATGTGTGTGACTATGACATATCTTGTGTGGCTATGATGGTGATACTTGTGACATGATCTCATGACCATCAGATAGTTTGTGTGTGTGACTATGGCATATCTTGTGTGGCTATGATGTTGATACTTGTGACATGATCTGTTTTATCATGACATGGCCTATGTGTCCATGCTACTTTAGACATGATCTATTTGATCATGAGATAGTCTATGTCGTTATGGTGATGCTACCTGTAGACTAGTCGAGAAGACCATGTGAGTCTTTCCCATGACATTTTATATGGATGGATGTGATTGAGACCATTACATGAAGAACATCTCAGTTAATACCTCCCTAACTAAGAGGGAGTGTTGATGTTTTGGTAGTTGCAGGAGGTATTAACCTCCAAGTGTAACCTTTGTACTTAGAATAAAATATTTCGTAAGTAAGAGAACCATTAAACAGATGTGTGAAAACCATAGAAGTGTAATCGACCCAAAGAGAATAATAATAAAGTATTAAAAGGATCCAAAAAGTGAGGTCATCCCCACATGAAAATACACCTTGGAAGACTAGTATAAATAGAGGCTAGGTGCTCCTCATTTAGATGCTCTCACTCAGCAGAAGGAGGGTGCAAGTCTGAGGAACAATAGTTGCAGTTGCAACAGAATAAGGAGCAAGTATGGAGAGGGTGGTGCAATAGTTTCCATGGTGTAATCTCATTATTTCTAGTATCTCTCTTGTGTGCTTCTCTTGGTAAAGGTACACTTCTACTAGTAGAGGTAAGTTCTCTCGGTATTGTGTTGTTTCTGAAATAGTGGTGTTTTTGGTTAAGGTTTATATGTCAGTTCTAGTGTGGACTTGTAGGAATCATTCTATATAAGAAAAGGTTAGTGTGCCCAGGAGTGGCATAGGGAATTCCTACGGTTGGGTGACAATGATGTGACATTTTCTATGGTTAAACGAGCATACAATTTTTTTAATAGAATCTATATCAATCAATAATCTCGAAGATCAAGAAGAAAGTGAATATTTTTTTGGTTGTACATATATTCTTGTTAAAGATAATAACCCATTTGTATATTCTAAAATTTTATATGCTCTCTACACATCTTTTGTCAATTTTCACATGCAACTCTATGTGACTTGCTGCATATATTTTCAATGTAAAATTGTTCAGTGATGACAACTAGGGTTTCATTATTAGTTCACTAGGAAGCAATTTTCAGATCATAGATGAGTCATCAATACACATGAGACACAAGATTTATGTTTTGTAACTTTCTCAAACTCGGAAATTATGAGGGAAAAAATAGCCCTCCAAGCCAATACAATTTCACCAAGATATGAGGACAACCTTTTCCTCCAACAATAGAAAAATTAGAAAACCAAACCTCAACAAATCCCTCAGAATTTCCTCTGCCCACAAATATGTTGTAGAATTCTTGTACGTCTTGTTAACGTCACCTATATTATTTCTAACATCATTGTATACAAACTTGCTCCTACCCGAAAAACCATTACGGATGTACATGATTCACCCTTCTGCAACCCACGTACATATGTGATTGTGCCCACTGCAACCCGTTTATACATGATTCACCTTACTACAACCCGCATACATGCGCGATTGTTCCCACTACAATTCGAGTATATGTGCGACTGTGCCCACTGTGACCCATGTACATGTACAAAAAATTGTATGGAAACTTTTGTACAATTCACTCCAGTCGTACAATTTCTTCCTTTACGGCTACCTCTCTCCTAGCCCATATTTACCCAAGTTACAAACATTCCCTTTCTGAAATCACTAAGCCACCTAGAACAAGTGCTCACTCACTTAGAATAACTCCATTATGCCACAATGATCAAATGTCATAATGACCTCTCTCCTTTATATACAATTCTAATGAGTGATTTTAGTCACCCCTTCTAAAATCAACAATTAATTATGATATTTGAATCTTCTTTGTGGGTGTGTGATCCAGGAGAATCCAAAATGAATAAAATTCAAAGTCCTCAAATCTCAATGAAAATGGCATCAAGTTGAACAGATCATCGAGAGATTTCCAATGGTGCAAATTATACCTCAATATCACATTGTATGCAAATGTTATGGCCAATCAAATTTCCAGTCAACTGGGTCAAAGTCATCTGGATAGTTTGTACTACTGACGTTGGCATGCCTACATGGAAGCACAAGAGGATGCCACATGTCATGAAGATTTGGCATTTTTGGTGTCCACTTAGGCTAGTAAAAAGGACCCACATGGCAGAGTATGGATTCCATGTGTCAATACGACCATGACATGACAGGTGACATGTCAGTTGATTGGACGTTGACTAGGTTGATGATGTGGAACTAATGCAGACTGTCACTTGGCTACCAAGTGGGTGTTGACCAGCTAATGAAGGACTTCCACATGGCTCAATCATAAGGTACAACATGGCACCCTGGATACCCAATGAGGGCTAGGTCCAAAAAATCAAAATTAAAAAGGGCCACCAGACCGGTCAACATCGAATCGAACGATGGCCAACCAACCAAAAATTTGGAATTAACAGCGGAGTTAATAATATGTCGAGACTATTAAATATGGTCAAATAGTTGGGCATGGATATTGGATTTATTATTTATATATATATATATATATATATATATATATATATATATATATATATATATATATATATATATATATATATATATATATATATATACATTACAACAAATAACTAAAATGGGGTCCATAGGGTTCAACCCCCGGACCTCCCCCTAACCAATGACTAATATTACCTTCACCAACCAACGAGCCAAAGACCTTGTTGGTATATCCTTCTCCCAATTAATTATTTAAGGAACTATTTTTCTTCCACCAAGAGGATGATATGGCATGCCCATCCATATGTGCATTCTTTTTAATGCAGAGTCTACATTTATTGCAGAATTCAGACTATTGTGGAAATAATTTCGAGGCAGAGAACCCAAGAGGGGACTAGAAGTAACATTGACAGAATTTGACAAAATTATAGTCATTTTTCACGATTTCTCTCCATGAATCCACTGGTGTAGTCAGAATTTGGATTTGAGCATCGTATTTTTAGGGCATCGCCAAAATTGAGGTTTTTCCATGTATTTTTTCCAATTTTGTTGAGATAATATAAAGGCCTCTCCACTAAGAAGTGGGCTCAAAGATGTAGTCCATCTTTGGGATGAACTATGTTATCAAGTCTTGTGAAATTGTTTCTTCTCAGTATTTCTCCATGTGTATTCTTCCTTCATGTATGTTGTGCATGTGATTTTTTCATGCTATTTAATGCAATTCATGTTATAGTCATCGAATAAAAGATCTTGGATCATGTTGGTATCAAAGCAGTGTTCTTTGACTTGAATTGTGAGTGTGAATTCTTACTAGGGACAGATCAAAGAGGGTGAAGGAAAACTCAAGACTTTCAACCCAGAGATTAGACTTGCAACTCGATGAAGGAAAATGGTAGATGAATAACTACGTACAAAGTATGAGAACAATTTCCACAAGGATTTCTACCGGATGTGAGATATGGTAGAAAATTTATTTATAGATTATGAAAAGAGAGTGGAAAAGAAGGAAAATAAGAAGGAATCTAAAGAAGAGGATAATATTTGGTGAACCATGGAGTTGGAGGAGACCCTCCTGAGCCTCCATCGTTGTCTTCAATTTCAATATCTTCTTCTTCCTCTCATTCTCATCATTCTAATTATCATCAGAAAAATGCTTTTAAAAAGAAATTATTGAAATTAGATGTCAAATTTGATTTGTCTATGTTTAATGGAGAAGCTAATGCAAACAAGTTAAACAATTGTATTAGACAGATCGAAGTTTACTTCCATGTACAACAGATCGAAGAGGAAGAGGTGAATATCCAATTGGATTATCTTCAGATGGAAGGTAGAACCCTTGTATGGTGGGAGGGAAAACTTCAGAAAGGTAGTGAGCATAATGTTAAACTCCTTTCTTCATGTTCTAAGTTTACATCTACATTAAGAAATAAATTCTACCCATTGGGTCATGTACTAAAATCCATGATGGAATGGAAAAATTTGAGACAGGGTAAAGGTTAGAGTGTTCAGAGTTTCACAGAAGAGTTTAGGAACAAGGCACTTGCATTGAATGTTCCTTTAGACTCTCCATAGACTTTGATGAAAAATATTGGTGCACTTCAAAGTTACATTCGTCACACATTTTTGTTGTTTAATCCCACTAGTTTAGATGAAGTGCGTGTTCAAGAAACTCATCTTGAAAGTAGGGGAATTAATGTACAAGATCACACAAAGAAACCTTCCAAGATCCATATCAATAAGTTCAAAGGGAAAGGAAAGGGCAAGAAAATTGATACATCAAATAAAGAGGAAGGAAATCCCTCTTGCACTCATTGCAAGAAATATGGGCATGATGATGGTCATTGTTTGGATTTGCATCCATAGTTAAGACCAAAGAATTTTGGTGGCAAAGGGAAGCATAAAATTTGGGAAAGATGTTGACTCAAGTGAACAAAGAAAACAAATCTTGCAAGTTCATCCAAAGGATTCAGCAAGTACACTAGACATACCAGGAACAGTTGCAAAAGAGCCAAGCCTAGTATAAGGAAAGGCATGAAAATCATCAAGTAGATCATCAATTCCAAGTAGGTGATCAAGTATGGATTCACATCAAAAAATATAGGTTGAAGGTGTTATCACTAGAAGGCTCACCTAGATTTTTTTAGGTGTGATCCTAATACCAATCTTAAACTTTTTAGTTTTGTTAAAGATAATAATGTTTTCAATGTGTATCAAATGGGTGAGACACTCAGTTTAACATATCAACATAGAACCTTCATGAAATACACACCAACATGCAAGGCTTGAATATTTTCAGATCATTATTTAGAAATATCAGATGGAAAGATGGAAGACTTAGTAGGAAATATGAAATAAATGCATCAGGTTACATCAAGAAGTTCTGAAAAACATATAGAAGAAATATCATTAAATAGGAACCTTCTAATAAACAAGAGAGAAGTTTGATAATATTTACATCAATTACAAACAATAAATCATTCATTGTAGTAAGGAACAAGAAAAAGTATGAACCCTTCATCAACAACTAGCATCAAAGTGAGATATAAACACAGATGTGATAGTAAAAGAAGAAACTAATCATTCACTATTCAAGATTCTTAAATATAATACATACAGTCTGGAAACTTTGTTACAGTTGAAAATAAAGATAAGAGTATCACTCTACCACCATTCAAACCCTCTAATGGAGTTACAATACATATTAAATAGCAAAAACATCCAAAAATATCTCTAGAATCCGCCACCTAGCTTCTACATAGGATCCCATGCCTTAGAGAGGCATGGCACTAGGTGCATAACAAAAATATAACAAGAATGCTACATTTTAGGAAACTGTTGGCATAATTGAATGAAATTGTTGACAACTTTTTTCATATGACTTAATTGAAGGTAGATCCTTGAGGCAAGTGGCCCTTGATGTCCAACTGATTCTTGAGGAGCTTATTCGAACTTAATCTGACATCTGGAAATCTTCATCAACCCAAAAATCCACGTGATAACCAGTTCACAGTGTCTGCGCTACAAAATTTTCCAAAACAACCATTTTGCAGCTCCTTTAACATCACGTGTTGCGAACTTTCCTGTATGTGCAATTTTACATTCAAAATTGATTTCAAATGTCAAAACTTGTTCAAAAACCTGAGAAACCTTTTTAGAACCTGTTACAACCTTGTAAATCATAACCTTTGAGGTAAGGATGTCTTAGCCATATATCTTTCTTTATCAAAAGCTTTTTCAAATAAATATAAAGTAGTCTTCAACTTGATTTGGGCCTCCGGGTTTTCCTTCTTCAATTGTTCATTTTTAAATCTTATATCTTTAAGTTTCCTCTTGAGTCTTTTGAAAGTAGGATTACTTTCATGAGAAGGGGATTTGATCTCAATAATATCTATTGGTTTCTTAAAAGGTTGGTTTTTATCCTTTTGTTGAGATGATTCTTTGGATGTACCCTCCTCCACAGGAATATGTTTCTTAGTTACTAATTTGGTGAAAGGTATTCTATGCTTGACAGCTTCTACAACAACAGGTGAAGAAAATACAAGCTTCTTACCCTTTAGGATCCTTACTTTACTATATGATGTCTCCATAGATGTAGGTTTTGCCACAAGAGAAGTTTTTCTATCAAGAGGTTGTGAGGTACCTTCAAATATTTTATCAATATACTGAATGGACTTATCCCTTTTGGTCATCTTCCTCTTTTTACTTGACTCTGAGTGAACAATATTCTCAATAAGAGTAGGTGTTTCTCTTTTTTACCATGGTGTGTGAGAAACATCTGGATGAAATCCTGATGCATCTAGGAAAACATTCCAATCACTATTGGTCTTCTTCAACTCTTCCAATACTATTGGTATTCCAACTCTTCCAATATATTGATGCAGCTTGGACTCTATCTAACATCTTCCCAATGCTCCCAAATGGATAAAAGGGTAGTTTCATGGACTCTTTCCTAGTAAAGGTAACAATGTGATATGGTATTGCTAGAACATATTGAACCATCCTTCACAAGTGAAATACCTATGAATAACTCTAAGCATTTTTTCAAAATACTCTAGCATATGACTTCTTACCACTCCCTTGGATAGGTTGTCTCCTTGATATTCATGTTTTAGGAACTCCTTGGAAAATGTAGAATTCAAGGACATGGATTTAAACCATTTTTCACCATGAACATGTATCATTGTGGTTGTACAAATAGATTTCTATGAAACATCAAACTCCAATGCACCCACCTTTGTCTTTTTCCCACTGCAATTGAGTGCAAATTGCTTAGCAACCTTGGGATGTCATCTTTTCATTTTCTCAAAAAAAACCAGGCAACCCACTCTTTGAAATGCTTCTTTGAAAAATGGTTCAGAATTTATAAGTTGCATGTCATGGGACTTAGCCCTGACAATTTATCCCCCTTTGTGAACCTTCTTACAATGATGACTATCCATGATATTTGTTTAAAAAACCCTTTTCCCTTTTTATAACAATTGTTACCATATATATGATGAAAACATGAATATTTAGCATTTTTTATTTGCTTTTGCACAATTGAGGCTTTACTGAATGAAGCATTCATGCACAACAATAGTGAAAGAATGCAATATTGCAAGTAGGATATGAGAGGAAAGAAAAATAATTCTAAACTAGATGAGACCGCAATCGGGCAAAAGTTCTTGGCAATTCTATGTAAAATATAGGATTCGCAGCATGATCCTTCAGTTTGCAATGCACAAATATTAGACTAGGGTTAAGTAAAATAGGTTTGCAAATCCACAAGTCTCTAAAAGGGAAATGATTTGAGAAATATTTTATCTCAGACCTATGTGAAAACACAGTCAGTGAAGGTTTTGTCAAGTGATAAAAATAGAGTGTTTGCAACACCTTCAACGCATACAGTATGTGGCACTAATAAGAAAATGCAGTGGATAAGGTCATGGCTATAAGAAATGGATGCAAATTGATCTTGTTGGTATAAATCAAGAAACTTGGGTCTGAAAAGGCTTAAGATACAAATATTGTAGGTTTTGACCAAGTGAAATAATTTTGCAGCACAAATGCTATGCAACATGTTGCAACACGCAGAAAAATTACAGTGACTAGAGTCCAATATAATAAACCTTCAAAGCGCACATTTGACTATAGACAGGATACCTGGTATATCTGAAGTTTCAACTGTTGTCCCATGAATTAAACTGACAGTTCTTGTAAGCCTTTAATTCGCCTTCATCTTCTACAGGAAATTCGCAATGCCATAATTCAAACCAGTTTGCAACGCACTATATTCAAAATGATAAACCTGCCTCTTGAAGTCAACTTGAATAAAATGATGAATAAATGGAACTAAAAACAATAAGATACCCATTTCCACATTTCCAAAGAATAATGGTATGTGATTAGTGCATCAGGTACTTTCTTGATTCGCTGTGAACTTTCAGGTGAGTTTGCAGCAGATTGACTTGACACATGATTTGACCCTCAAACGGTTAAATAAGACATAAAAATTTGTTTGTACACTCTTTTGAGACACGACACTTGATAATGATGATATTTAAAACCAAGGGTGTGACCAACACTTACGCCTATTTATATAATGATGATGAACACTATCATGACACCAAGACTCTCACATGGACTATGGTCAAATTTATTGACTCATGAAACAATCAAAACATAATTTATTGACACAAGGCATGACTCAAAAACCTAAAATAAAAAGACCCTATGACTCAAACCTGGAAGCTTAAAAAAATTGACCCCTATACATCTTATGTGTTAACAGAAGGGTGAGGGAAAGAAGCTCAAACCCATACGATATGGACCCTTCACCATTTTAGAAAATGTTGGAACAAATTCTTCCTCCTAGATCTACCACCATATATGCAAATGTACTTAGTTGTTAATGTGGAGAGCCTAAAACTTTATGAGCCTTCGATGATCATGGATCAAAGGGAGAGTGTTTCAGTACCTTCATTTTATGAGTTTTCTCCTGAGTACTTTGACGAGTTAAAGGAATATATCATCCTAGACAAAAGGACAAGGACTTCACGCAGGGGTGATGTTGAATATCTTCGAGTGGGCCTTAAAGGCATACATCCAACAAAGGCACGATGGATCTAGAAGGGGAAAGTGAGGTAGAAATCCCCTCACCTATATGTTTACTGATAAGAATTTTGGTGGTCCAAAAGATTCTTAGTGGGGAGGACTGATCTAGGAGGATCCAAAAGGAAAACAAATTTGAGTCCTCAAATATCATTGAAAATGACATCAAGTCAAAGATCTTGTCGATAGATTTCCAATGGCACAAATGCCACCTCAATCTGACATCGTATGCAAAAGTTATGTCCAGACAAAGTTTCATTCAACTGGGTCAAAGTCAATTGGGCAGTATGTACTACTGACATCATCATGACATTCGCATGATGATCACATGACATCAGCATGTTGATGTGGCAGCACGAGAGGTTACCACATGTCATGCATATTTTCCATTTTTGGGGTCCACTTTGGCCAGTAAAAAGGTGCCACGTGGAACCATATGGACACCACATGACAGTACAGTCATGACGTGGAAAGTGACATGTCAGCTAACTGGTTCAATGGTGTGGTATTGACATAGACTACCACTGGGCTTCCAAGTGGGTATTGACCAACCAATGAAGGACTACTATGTGGCCCAATCATAGAGCACCATGTGGCACCCCTTGGATTCCTAATGAGGGCTAGGTCTGAAAAATCAAAATTAAAAAGGGTCGTCGAACCATCCCGCGCCAGATCTAGCGGCCAACCAATCGAAAATTTGAAAATTAATGGTAGAGTTAAATATATGTCGGGACTGTTAAATATGGTCGGAAATTTGGACATGGATCTCAGATCCGTTATGTATGTGTGTGTGTGTGTGTGTGTGTGTGTGTATCTATATTACAACAAACAACTAAAACGGGGGGTCTGTGGGGTTCGACCCCTGGACCTCCCCCTAACCAATGACTAATATTACCTTCGCCAACCAATGGGCCAATGACCCTGCTGGTATATTTGTCTCCCAATTAATTATTTAAGCCACTATTGTTCATCTTCCAAGAGGAGGATTTGGAACACCCATTCATACGGGCATGAATTTCAATGCAAAGTCTACATTTATTGCATAATTCAGACTTTTTTGGCATGAGTTTCAAGTTAGAGAGCGCAGGAGGGGCCTAGAAGTGTCGGTGACATAATTTGATGAAATTATAGTTATTTTTGCATGATTTCTCGCCACGAATCCACTACTGTGATCATAATTTGAATCCAAGTAGTATATTTTCAGGGAATCACAAAAATTGAGGTATTGCCTTGTATTTTTTCCAATTTCGCTGAGATAATATCGAGGCCTCTCCACTAAGAAGTGGGCCTAGAGATGTAGTCCATCTTTGGGATGAACTTCATTATCAAGTCTTATGGAATTGTTTATTCTTATTGTTTCTCCATGTGTATGATTTCTTCATGTATGTTGCACATGTTCTTTGTTCAAGCTATTTAATGAAATTCTTTTTACAGTCATCGAATAAAATATCTTGGATCAGTGTAGCATCCCCACACAAGCCCACAAACCCCATCAACTTTCCCATAAGGCCCTAGCCTCATTCTGGGGTTGATTTCATTGAAACAAAAGGCTAATCTAGTGCCAACAAATATTCCCATATGCCTGACACCTTGACCTCTTGTGAGAATCTCCCGATGCTACAATATCATCAACATATTTTTTTTAACCTTCGTTTACAAGAATATCTACAATATTATTCTTCGGTTGTTCACTTATATTATGATACTGGAAATGACACACAAAGTGAAAGTGAGTCGAAGTTTTCAAAAATTCATGAGATGTTTTTACAAAAGGTTTCAACTCAACCTCACCTATTACAATTTTTTCTAGAAGGAAAGAAAGAGAATGTTCAATCATTTATTACTAAAAGACACGCTCATGGGGTTAGTTCATCTAGGATGCAAAAAACTTGAGCTTATTTTTTCACCTGTAGCCTACAATCTAAGATCAAGAGCCAAATGAAGTAAAGATTGTGTATGATATACATGTATTAGATGATGGAATTTCTTTGTCAAAAGTGGAGTTGTGTAGGGATAGATCGCTCCTTCACCATATGAAAAATAGGATTATCAATCACCCAAAAAAAAGGTTGATTGCAAGGGGAATAGATTATGCAACACACAATTGATTTTTAGATCCCTAGAAAGAAGCAACAACAATTTTACAACCGATCATCTTACACAACGAAGTGGATTATGCTCTAGACACAGATATATTTTCGATGAGAATCATTCCATATTTTCCTATCAATCACCATGAGAAGTTATGTCACTTACCTTTATATATTTCAAAATACTCTTGTATTTTCAAATTTATATTCATGATGTTGTTAGAACTTGGTTGGAGTCATCATTTTCTCAATATTTTTCATGAAGTGGTAAGTTTCACTACACCTTACTATGAATCACTTTCTTGATGCTATAATTCTTTCAGTACTTTGTAGTAAAACATTTCAACTATTTAAATTTATGCAAAGCCCCAATTTTACTTTAAATTTTAAAATCTTTGGATGGTTGCATTGGCATTGTGATTTTCCCTAGCATACAGATGGAAATGGCTAGTGTAGATAACGATAGGGTAACATAACTAGTTTTTTTTTGTTTCCTTTTATCTAAGAATAAAGGTTCAGTTTATTTTTATTCTATTAATGAATTTCACTTGGCCACTCCTTAAAGCCACTAGGTCATATATGTAGATGTTTGATTTTCCATTTATTTATTTCGTTATTTCTTTCTAGATAGACATTTTTTACTTTCTTTATCGAATAAGCCAATTTTGGTAATAGATAATCCAGGTTGCTCTGAAACCAAATCTGAAATTCGGTTAGCTTAAATATGATATTTCTATTAATTTGACCTATTGGCTAGGTGTAGAAGTGTGTTTGACGAAGGTGATTCTCCTTACTTTTCCATGACCCCCAGAACTTAGCTCAAAATAAAATTACTAACATCCAGACAAGTATGGGATTATATTTAATTCAAACAATATAATGGAGTATTCTAATGTTGTTTTGTTAAACAAAATATCCAACCTATTTGAAAATAAACATGAGTCTTGAAGTATATGAATTGATAAATTTTACCATGATGCTTCACCATTATCCATGTTCATGTATTACGGATGTGTCAAATCAACCTCGTTCTTCTTAAATCTAGTTTTGTTGTGTTCAAAAGAAAGTTAGTCCAACTCTAAAATGTGTATCTAATCATAAGAATAGATTAAATGTATGTTGATGAATTTATTAAAGAATAGTACATGATTAACGATTGGTTTGATTTTTTATCGTTATCATGACATTTTTGTCTTATCATTCCCTTATCCTATGGATGTGGTGTGCCATCACAACACCCTCTCTAATTTATTTTATTCGCCATTACTCTAAGAGAAGGAATTGGGCCCCCTATGAAACTTTTTCTACTAGGAAACCTTTTACATTCTTTCATGCAAATGTTGAATCCCAAGACTCTCTTCTCTCTCTCCATAATTTACCATTTTCATCATTTTTTAAGATCACTCTGGCCCACTTATACATGGAGTATCGATGAGCATATTCTTTCCCTCATCGATACAGCATGCATCAACGAGCATTTCCTTTCCCCCATCAATACAACCCTTGTCAACAAGATGGAATTGTCCCCACCAATAAGAAGTGATTGGACAACACTTATAAAAATATTCTTTAAGGTTTGGTGTATCAGTTCCCTATCAATGTTCGAGCATCGATATGGTTAGTGTCCTATAATTTTCTCAAGGGTCAAAGTATGAATCGAGTATTTCACATATATTAGGATGTTGAAGAAAATGGTGTTTGAAAGGGTAATGAAGTATTCATAGAAATTATTATCATCATATCAAGTGTAAAAATATCAATCAGTGACCTACAGCCATCAATCAAAGACAAACAATAGAAGAAAATGTCAAAAGGAAACTCACTCCGCAAGTTCGCTACGCAAGTTCATTGTGCAAGTTCTGGAAATGATTGTTTTTGCAATCAACTTCAAAATCGATTTTTTACCACATCGAAAGGAATATTTGAAAACCAAAAGAGGATTTTATCAAACACAATCCCATTCACAAAAACCTCTCTCTGTTTCTTCACAAGTGTCATGGTTTGGAATATTAGAATGGATCTTTACAGCCTATTTTTTAGATTTAAACATTTAATGGTTTCTTGGTTTAGCCATTATCTTTGAGCATGGATCCTAAGACATTGGAAATGAATATTTGAAAATGAAAGAGGATTTTGTCAAGAACAAGCGCATTCAAAAAAAATTCTCTCATTTTCTTCACAGGTGTGATTTTTTGGAATATACAAATGGATCTTTACAACCTATTTTTCAGATTTAACATTTAATGATTTCCTATTTTAGTCATTATATTTGGGCACGGATCTCGAGACTCTAAAGAGGAATTTTTTAAAACTGAAATATTTGTTTCTCAAGAACGGGTTCATATACAAAAACCTCTCTTATTTTTGTAACATCTATCATGATTCAAGAGATATGATGTTATCTTTGACCCTTATTTTCCATAATTTTGTAACCAGATCCAACTTTGGTGAGTTAAGCTCGACCTCCTGAGCTTGGGGAAGATTATTTTATATATATTTGTAATTTGTATTGACTAAGAGGTTGACAGAAACATAGAGGGAATTTCTCATGAGAATTTTGTAATGTTTCTGATTTTAATGGAATATTAGTGCATAAGTACAGTGCTATTCATACCAGAGATTCTTGTGGTGGTGATTTGAAGTGTGTGTTTCGCTCTTATGTATGTATTTTTTTTATTTCTTTTCTCATTTCATCTCCAATATTGATGAAGCGTCCCACCTCAGCAGGGTCTATGTGACCTCCCTGTTATCACTAAAATTCCATCCGCAAATGGTTACAAGAATTCAACATCGCCAAACAGTTATGAGGTCACCCATGGACCAAAATTACCACAAAAGCATTCCCAAAGGGTCAAAAACTATACAACCAGTGACAAAATTAAAGTGCATTATGACTACACAAGGCATCCATGCACATGCACAAAACATAAATGCAGGAAAATCGCACATGCGCCCGATGTGCGACCGTGGTCGCAAAAAGCCGCGCACATCTAAGAATGGTGCATTTATGAGAGTGCTCAACCTCCCACCCACTTCTGGTTCATCTTCCAAGTTGATTTGATGCTCAAATATGGACTGGATCCAACTGGATGGCTGGTCAAAGACGTAGAAATGCCTTAATTAGACTCTTTACACACTACAAGCTGGTTGAACAATACCTCAAAGAGGTGCTATAAAAAGGCCATGGGTGCACTTCATTTTTCAAGGAATTCAATAGCAAAGTTATGTTGCTACTATTCTCTTGAGGAATCCTCTTTTCTCATCAAGAGTATACTAACACCATTTCATTGGGAAATCCATCTCACCCTTTGAGTGGATTAGCAAAGAATTCTTTCACCATTTTTATTTCAAAGTTGTAAGAAGATCTTATTTGTGCGGGTCCAAGAGCCCTCCCTTGGAGGAAGAAGGGACTCATAGTCCTCTTTCTTCTTGGTGTTTTCTTTCACTAATATCAACCTTACCATTGGTGACATGGGGCTTATTGTTCATTTTGTCCTTATGTCCCTATGCTCATTAGTTTAGTTGTTATTTTATTTCTTAGTTTAATTATTATTTGTTCTTTTATATTTCTTTCTCTAACCCTTTTCCTTATAGTTGTCCTGCTTAGCAAACCCAACTAAGCTTGCAAGCACCTCTGTTTTTCTCACTAAGGTGACGAAAGAGGCACAACAGATTGGCATCTCCAGTGGGGAAAGGTATCAATTTCCTACCCTATTTGGGTTTCTAGCTCTTCTTTTGGTTTATTTAACTTGCAGGTGCATTAACCGGCCTAAGACGACCTACAACACATCCAATTCTAGGTTGAATTAAGAGAATTCCATCCGAAATTTTCATTCACGGCCGTGTGTCAGTTGTGTGCGGGTTTTGTGGCCCACAAACGTGCATCGTGTGCACATGCACCTAAGTCACAGTTCTTCTTTACGCACCTGTGCCCATAAGCTCATTTCAGTCTACGCACAGGTGCTCAGTGCACCTTTGTCTACACTGAGACCCACGCATCTGTGCAAAAAATACACATTGTAAGGTTTTTTGTGATTTGGGGAAGACCTCTAGCCTTCTTAAAAGTCATTTCATGCATGTTTTAAAGTTGCACCACACTTAGTTCCCTCTTCATATAAAGGGATTAGTCAAAACACATAGGCACTTAGGGGGTTTAAAATCATTAATTTCCTCTTTTGCTTTCATTTTCTCCACATGGATGGCTTACTTTGACTAAAATTATAAATTGGAATCATTTGCAAACACATAAAACTTTCATTGGGACTAGAAGTTGGATAACAATCGCTTAGTATGCTCTTCTCTTGCGCTTCCAAGTGACCTTGAGAATCAAAAAAAGATTGTAGGACAATTTCATCTCCCTTAAAAATATTAAAACCTTTAGGAGAGGACAACAGCCCCTTTTGGGACTCCTCTTAGTTTATTTTTCAAACACATCTTAATATTGTAATGGGCCCATACATTCCCACATGCTACAAAGATAGGATAGTGTTGAAATTTACTTTCTTAGATTAAATCACTAGGGAAGTTTAAAGGTTTTGTAACGGGCCCATACATGTCCACATGATCACAATCTAGGATAGTTTCTAAGCTTTTCTTAGATTAAATCACAATAGGGAGTTAAAGGAATAGTAAAGGACCCACATGTCCACATGCTAGCTTCCTAGGGACTTTTGAATTACGCAAGGTTGTACTAAAGGAACTTAGTTAATTAGGTAATCAACACTTGTAACGACCAAGCAAAGTCCACATGCAGCAAGGTGACACCTAATTCATTAAAAAATTGGCACACTTTCACTCATTCACACACAAAAGTCACTTATCACTCACATAGTTTCTTCTTGAAACGTGGAGGTCAAAGTAAGTTTCCTCCAAAGGGATTCTGAAACACCCCACCCTTTTCTTGATGAAACTATCCACTCCCATTTAATTTCAATGAGGTTGGTTCACACCCCCAACCTCTCAATCAACTACATCTAAAATTTTTCTAAAACCTCACTAAGTTTTCCTCCATAAGAGGTGCCAAAAGAAATTTTTTAGTCTAGGTAGGATTTCGGGGATAGGCATCCAAATAAATCCCCGTCATCTGGTTCTCACATTGTCAAAACAATAGAAGTTGTCAAATAGGGAACTGAAAATCCTCCAAGTCAAGTGTTCCTAACACCATAAGGCAGGAAGATACCTGTGAAGGGTTGAAGGCCGAGGTCTGGTTGTTCTGTGCATCCCCCCTTGAGGCACCCACCTCTTGGACGGGATCCAGCCTGTGACCCATTTCTTAGGCCAAAAATCTAAATGCCGCACTTTGACCGAGGTACCTAGTGACCAAATTTTAGGAAATCTACCCAGGTGGAAATTGTGGGCTGCAATTGCACCTTGATCATATTTTGTGTGGCTATTGGGAAGTATCGCCATCTTTTTCAGGATATTCCCCCTTTACCCCTCATTATAACTGATTATTTCATCCTTCACTAGTCTCTCTTCTGGTGACTTCAGACCCCATTGTTGAGTACTATTGGAAGGTCCAGTGTTATTTGAGAGGAAGGATGTTACATATTTTAGGACACGAGCATTTTTTTTATTTGATTCCCCATGCAGATAAAACCCACTTATCCACATATATGCTTCTTTTTCAAAAAACTTTATGTATGACGCACTTCTGATTACATTTTGATCTAGATATATATATTGTGTAAAGTTCTAAATTTGCAACAAAGGCTCCTGTTTATTTTCTCTCATCACATTTTTCACACATCCACTCAGCTAGTTGGACATCATAGGGGACCCATAGAACCCTCATCGTTCTAGACGCTTACTAAACCTCCCTCCTATTTTAGGGGGAGTTCCTAGTCTTGCCAACTCATCGGCACCACCTTCACACACTCTTGGGAGTGCCACTATCTTAGGATCAACTTTGCTTGGTTCCACATTACTTGGGTCCACTTCCCAAGGTCCTTCATCCACTCGCTCTCCTTTACACGGAAGCGGGGGACCAACTTCCTCTCAAGGGGGAAGTACCAACCCACCTAGTCCCCCTCAAGGGTCAGGTTCACAACACACTCACACCACGGCTAGAGCTAATCCTCCCCCCCCACTACAGATTCCATATTTGGCCTCTCTTAACATACCAGATCTAAGAAAAATCACAAATGATCCTATATTACATGACCCCACATGGCCTGCAATGCCTACCAAACTACCTTCGGACATCCCCAAATTTGAAGGAAAGGCAGGTGATGACCCTGCCAACCATGTCATGACTTTCCACCTATGGTGCTCTTCCAATAGCATTATGGATGATTCCATCAGACTACGATTATTTCAATGCACACTCACTAGCCCATCATACAAATGGTATGTAGACGAAAAATCAGGGTCCCATGCAACTTTCAAGTCCTTGGCCAAAGAATTTTTGACCTTCTTCCAATTACCAATCCACCATGACAATGGTCTTGAACTACTCTCTAATTTCAAACAAACCTTAGCCACACATATCGTTGATCACATTCACGAGTGGCATAGACGACGTAGTTTGTGCAAAGTTGAAACCACCAAACAACAATGTCTTGACTGGTTTCTTAGATCACTTGTCTCTCTCCTCGGTAAAGATGTAGCTTCCACCTTCCCTCAATCAGAAGAATAAGCCATCAGTAAGGCTCAACAAATGACCTCATATATTCACAATCAGGGTACTTATACACATTACTTCCTAACCTCCCCAAACCCATGCCATTTGGTCAAGACAAACCTGGGATGTCTCACTCAGCAAATGGATTGATTGGTAATACCACACACCACAGTCCTCAACCCCAACCACCACCAATGTATGGCACACTACAATATCTGTCAGCATATGGGGGAACCTCTTATTACCCCCCACCCCCTTATCAACAACCATACCTTGTTTCTATTCCTCCGCCCATCAGTGGGCCACCACCGACACCCCCAATACACCCACCTATCCAAACAAGTTCCGGTACCCCCTCTACCTCATCTTATACTTTAAGTACTAGTGAAAGCGCCATGCCTTCCTACATCCCTTACGGATCACAAATCCCAAAGAATCCATACTTTCCATTCCCTGGTCCTCCACAACCCATGGCACCCCCACACCCTCATGCTGGGGTGAATTTTGTTCAACCCTCTCCCGTTCAGCAATATCAAAATTTTGAACAACTGAATACGAAAAATCTGACCCACCCATCAAATAATGCCAAAAAGAAAGGAATAAACAGGAACAATAACAACCCAAGTGAAGGCGGGAATCAAACCCACCAAAACCAACCTACTAGGGGCAACCAGAACCAAGGGAATCAGAACTCCCAGGGGGGAAATAACAACAGGCGTCCAGGGAGAAATAACAATACTATCAAAACCTCTTTCCCGTGTGCCCTTTGCAGTGAGTTCGGTTATTATACTCATCATTTCCCCCAAATCATTGATTTTAAATGGCTGAAAGACTCAAGTAGTCTACCACATCCTCCAGCACCACCTGCCCCTTAGCAGGCCCCACAACAATACATGCAACAACCCCCCCCTAACTGTACTGCAAAATCCCATTCCACACCAAGGTGTGATGAACACCCAACAGGAAATGCAACCTACCCCACCTCAGTTGGGACAATACCTCAATGCAAACAATCCCACAGATCATACTATCCTCCTCACCAGTGAGGAAGAAATCCTTCTGCAAACATGTAATCATCAATATAATGCACCCACTGAGTCTCCTCCCATTCCCCCAGAAACAAACCCAACACCAATGGGACCCCCATTGGTACTCCCTCTCCCTACTGTCGAAACACCTCTTCGCATCCCTCGCATCCCATTGCGCAGGAATTTCCACAACCCCCGGGCTAGGGCGGCTCATAATTATAGTTTGGTTGACGACTTATCACAATTCCCGTCTGCCATGTCAGTATTAGAAGTCCTTCAAACTTGTCCCACTCATTGGAAATCATTACTTTCCTCCTTGGGGGAAGTTGACCCCATGGATACCCAACTCATCACATTTGATCTCAACAGCAGAGAACCTCGCCTTCCCACTCTGATCGCTTTTCAAATCCCAATAAAAATTTGGAACATTACTTCTCATCGGTGCATCATCGATGAAGGTGCATCCACATGCATTATGTCCAAATCTGTATGGTAGAAAATTGGTTCCCCTGAACTCATACCATCTACCATTACCTTACGAACTTATGAAGGACGACCATCATCTCCTAAAGGGCTCTTCCAAAATGTCCCCGTAGAACTCGGGGGCAAGACTATTCTCATCGACATTGAAGTTATCGATGCCCCACTCGATTATAATATCCTGTTCAATCGTAGCTACATGTACACTATGAAGGAAGTTGCCTCTTCCATCTTTCGAACGATGATGTTCCCCCACAATGGGAAGATCATTACCATTGACCAAGTCTCACATTACGAGCCTAACCCTTCTACCAACATTGATAACATTCTTCCTCTCATCCACATGAGTCCTGACGCATACCCACTCATCAAAATGGGTCCCAAAATTTTCAAATACCCATCATTGTTAGGAACTTACCATGGTGCACCACCGCTCCTTCATCCTTCCAATCAAGTATGCATCGTATCATCCAATGGAGTTGACATAGAGGATACCCTTCCTCCTAGGGAGGCTTCTATCATATCTGACTTCCCACTAGTCACTGAGCTCCCCCCTCACGAGCCTCCCATGAACTCATTGACTCCACAAGTCCATGATTTCACCTCTCCCCAAGGCCATATCCTAGTTTGGGAGACAATTCCCCAAGCCATTACTCAAATCCCTTTATTTTACCCCCCACCCAGCGTACAAGCTTTCAAAATAGCCTCAATGCTTACCCTCCCTAATATGGTGTTAGCAATTCCATTTTGGTATCTACATCCACCAGAGTTGGTCCCTCGACCATCCCTTCCCCCCCAAACAGAAGGAATCCCAATGACGATTCCCATACTCACTCCCACCATACCCTCTACACCCCCACTCACTAACCTCCCTGCCACAGCTGGGGGTAAGTGAAAGAAGAAGGATCCCACAGCTCCACTACCCCCATGCGTCCAACCCCCTTGTGCGCTATGTGAGAAAGATGGACACCAAACCAACAACTGCCCATCTCTACCCGAGTTACAGAACCTGATTCCACTCTATCAAACACCATCAACGCTTTTCACCATAGCAAGTACTATTGCCACCGCCCCTCACTCAAGTAGTAAAGGGCTGCGAACCAAATTCTCTTGTGCTATATGTTCAAAATATAGCCATTATACACACCATTGCCCATCACTGCCACGCTTCTGGTAGACATTAGCTATAGTACACCAAAGATTCCAAAATGAACCCAATCCAGCTACATCATCCCTACAAAAAAACACTGACATCCATTATGTCACAACTTCAGTCAATGAACATATGAGATTCCCTTGCTCTCTATGTGAATCCTTAGATCATTTTACATGCCAATTTCCTATGATCATTGAATACAAGCAACGCCAATTGACCCTGATTCAAACCCCTATAGAATCGATAGTTGACCTTACCTCGTCACTAGACATTCTTCATATCATTTCTCCTGAACCCGAGGACCTCCCAATGCCTCCATGGTTCTTGGATGACTTATCTGAGGATTCACCCCCAAATCCCCCCAATTATCCCATTCATTTCCCTACGAAACTTTTACATCCAACTACCACAGGTACTCCTCAGTACTTCGATATTTGGTTTATGTCGAGTGAACCATTGCAATCTCATTGCGTCATTCCCCATGCTTCTTCATCACCAGGAGACAACCACACAGTGACAATCATCGATATCACTCTTTACAACCCCTTGTATTCCCACCAATTCCATTTTGAAGAGGACATACTCGAAGAGTTAAACACCCCCGACTACCCATGGGATGCACTACACCACCGAGCGCTCTTCTTTCCACATGAAGCTTCCACGCCTCCTAACTAACACCCCATATATGCGGTCGAAACCAAGGATTTTATCCCATCAGGGCATATCAACTGGTTCAACAACCCCATTCTTACCCTTGATTCTTTTGAAGAAGGCAACATGACCAACATTTCCCCGACCATAAAAATCGACATTTCCATAAAAAATGGAGTCATCAAGGAAATCACCATTGGCGTCGCTTGCACTCCTCAAGAAATCACCCCCTATAAATCCCTCTTCCAAGAATATCGGGATATTTTTTCCTAGTCATACACAGAAATGCCTAGCCTTGATCCCTCTATCGTTGAACATCGCATCGACACCTGGACTAACATTACACTAGTTTGTCAAAAGCAGCAACCGCTACACCCATCCAAAGCAGCGGCCATCAAAGCTGACATTGACAAATTACGCACGGCTGGGTTCATCTACCCCATCGCCTATACATCATGGGTTTCCAACCCTGTACCCATTAACAAAAAACAAGGCATTATCCGTGTCTACACAGACTTTCACGATCTCAATCACGCATGTCCCAAAGACAACTTTCCAATTCCTTTCATCGATCAAATCATTGATGACTGCGCAGGCCACGAGGCTTTATCCTTCATGGACGGTTTCTCTGGTTATAATCAAATCCAATTTCACCCAACCGATCAATACAAAACTGCATTCACTACCCCTTGGGGTACTTTTTCATATCATGTCATGCCTTTTGGCTTAAATAATGTTGGCACAACTTTCCAATGGGCTATGACATACATTTTTCATGATCTAGCTCATATCATCCTCGCATACTTGGACAACCTCATAGCTTGATCCAAGAAACGCACCCAACATCTTGATGATTTACGGATCATCTTTCAACGGTGTCGTCAATACAACATTTGTTTGAACCCCCTCAAGTGCATGTTCTGCATCACTATAGGGTGCCTCCTCGGATTCATTGTTTCCCAAAGCGGTATCACCATGGCCCCCTCAAAGTCTAAGCCATCACAGAAATTCCACCTCCCTAAAATTTACGTCAACTCCAGAGCCTACAAGGAAAAGATAACTTTCTACGATGATTTGTCCCAGACTATGCCACTCACGCACATGGTTTCCTTCGCTTAATATGCCATGAAATCCCATTTCACTGGGATGAACATGCCCAAAAATAATTTGAATATCTTAAAACGGCACTATCTAACGCCCCTTTGACTATAATCGTGACTATATCCTCTACATATTAGCATCAACTATCTCAGTAGCAGGAGTTCTCATTCAAATCAGTGATGATGATCGTGAGCATGTCATTTAATACGTTAGTAAAAACCTCTCAGGGCCACCTTTGAAGTATAAACATGAAGAGAAACTATCCCTTACAGTCGTCCTCACAGTCCAAAAACTACGTCATTATATTCTGCTTCGCACGACTAAGGTTGTAGCAGATTTCAACCCTATGCAATACTTGCTCAACCGTCGGCAAATTAATGGAAAATTTGCCCGATGGATCGTTATCCTTTAGGAGTATGATCTTGAATTCTCAACACCCAAGAGAAATAAATCTCTCGTCCTCACCAAACTTGTCACAGCCTTCCCCTCTGACACTACCAGTGCCCCCGTCAATACCGACTTACCTGAAAAGCATCTCTTTTACATCACTTCAGATGATCCTTGGTACGGAAACCTCCTCGTCTACCTCCAAACTCAAAATTTTGGTAACCACCTCTCACGAGATGATCATCATCGTATTCACCACCAGGCCCCCCACTATCTCCTCATCGGAGATATCTTATACCGACGAGGGGTCAACACCATACTTTGTCGATGCTTAAATATTGACAAGGCCGATAGAGTCTTGAATGACTGTTATAGCGGCGCATGTGGGGGCCATCTTTTGGGAATGTCCACTTCTCAAAAAATCATCCGAGCAGGTTATTTTTGGCCTACATTGTTTCATGATTGCATTCATGCCGTGAAGCGATGTGAGAAATGTCAGCTTTATGCCAATAAAGCTCGAGCACCACCTGCTCTTCTTCACCCATTCATTACTGTCGGCCCCCTTTTTTTTTAAATGGGGCATCGACTTCATGACTTGTAATCCCCCCTCTAGCAATGGACACAAATAAATTATTGTCACAGTCGATTACTTCACAAAATGGGTGGAAGCTATGCCCACCTTTAAAAATACCACTGACACTGCAACAAGTTTTTTCTTTAATCACATCATATCTCACTTTGGCGTACCACTCCAACTAGTTTTTGATCATGGGAAACACTTTGAGAATGCGATTTTCATCGAAATCTCATCTCGGTTAGGATTCTCCCACGAGTTTGCCTCACCATATTACCCTCAGTCAAATGGACAGGTCGAAGCAGTTAACCAAGTCCTTAATACCATGTTACAACACACGATTAATAAACATAAAACCAATTGGTATCATATGTTATTTTCTCTACTGTGGGCTTACCGTACGGCCATGAAAAGGGACACTATTTTCACACCATTTCATCTCATCCACGGGGTTGAAGCAACTCTTCCCATCGAGTGCGAAATTCCCACCTTACGCACCGCAATTGAGCTATTACCTGGCACTGCACCAATGGAGCAGTGTTTGTTGCACTTAGAATCTCTGGATGAAGATCGTTGATCTTCATTATAGAACAATGAGGCAGCCAAAAAATGGTCAAAAACCACCTTTGATCACCATGTCAACCTTCTCTCATTTCACGAAGGCGACCTCGTCCTTACTTACGTTATCACTCACGATACCCTTTTTCATGGAAAATTCAAGTCACTATGGCATGGCCCCTACATTATCCAACATTGCCTCACCAAAGGTTCCTACATCCTGGCCTCTCTCGAAGGCCTCTCTCTCAAAGAACCCGTCGACGAGTTATACTAAAAGAAATTTTATGCCTAAGCATAGAAATTCTACTTTAGGTTATTTCTTTTATAGTGTTTTTAATCTTTTTTTTCCCATCCCTCACGTCTAAACTATCATTTGTGCTATTGATAGATTCTTCCTCCACCAGCCTACCACATCAGTTACGCCAACAGTGCCAGCTGTTGGACACAAAATCTCGCTTCCACAGCTTGGGCCCTCTATACCCCCTCATATGAAATGCTCCATTTGGGCGGCATATGTTTGGGTTCAGCCACCAACAACCAAGCCAAATATACTGCCATCATTGGCCTCCTCATTGATGCCCAACATCATCGTATTCATCACCTTAACATCATTCTCTAGCTCAACAATGTGTACCGCATCTGCGATCCTTGCCTCTTTCGCAAATACCTACAAGTTAGACTTTTATCTCGACATTTTGATTTCATTACATTTACACATATTCCAAGACAATTGAATAAAATTATGGATAGCTTAGCTAACATGGTGTTAGATTTCCATATATCACATCAAGATACCTCTACACATACATAAAACTATCAAAAAACCTGTCACAGTATATATAGATTAGACATCATCAACACATTAAAAAACACATGTAAACATCACATAGATCCCAAAATGTATACTCATATATATATAAATCGATCTATAGTGCCATCAAAATGTTTACATACAAGTATACAAACATCTGTAGGCCAGCGAAACACCTCAGTACAAAATGGGCTCACTAGCCTATATACAAAATACAAAAATAGATAGAGTGACACTTATGGTTCCTCTATAGAACCACCTCCTTCCCCTCCCTCAGGCGGTGGTCCCCCACCCACTACTAGTCCCTCTGGATCGGGAAGTAACCATCTGGTCATAGTCGCACCTGCTACTGCTGCTCACCGCACCACGACCCGCCACAGTGGAGGAAATCCCACACACTACTCCAGGATGCCCTCATCCTGGATGCACGACCACATTCCCTCAGGCATGCCCTGTAGCACCGCCTCCAAGCGGTGACGAATATCCTCAAAATCTTCTCCGGCATCCGCCGGAGGAGCATGCAATGGCCCAACACCTGGGTCATCAAATTGGCGTCTCCTTGCTTCCCTCTCATCCTCATCAGGTCTTGCCTCGGTGTCCTCGTGCCAACGTCTCTCTCCTACCTGCGTCCCTCCCCACGGCGGTCTCCCCGGCTCCTGGTGAGCCGACGCTCTCAGCAGCTCAAACTCGTGCCTACGAGGTCCCACATCTACACGTACAAACAAACAAAAGATAGTATCAACATCCATACCAAATACACATGCCATGCTATCTCAAAATATCAACATATCGAAACTCATAAACATACCTTGGTGATCAAATACCTCCCCTGGAGGTAACACCATGTCTGGATCACCTCGGAAGTCCACACCAATGTATGGATACTGCAGTATAACTTGCAGCATCTGTCGCCACACCTGTGTCACCTCAGCTGTGAAAAAGTGGCCACCCTCGCCGCCACCATGGAGAACCAAAATCGTCTCCCACCACTTTAGTCATGTCTCTCGTGCCCCAGGCACGCCCAATAAAATCATAGGGCACAACATAGGCACCCTCTCCAAAAACCAGGCCACCAAGATGGACCCAAAAGCAAAGTCCCCTGTGTCAGTGGACCGACATCAGTCCAGCTACCCTACCATCCTGGTATGCAGCGTAAGCCCCCAGGCAAAGTGCTCACCATCCAGTACCCTCCCCATAACACTCAGTTGACCACCACTAATCTGCTAAGTCACGAGGGACCCATACACCCTCACAATCATTGCTTCTATACAGTGATGCGCTAGAGCATCCATCACCCCGATGCTCACGACGGAGCCTGACATATAGTTCTCCCTCGAGAAGTACCTCCGACCCAATGTCACTAACACCACGTTCGCAAGTAACATCAGCTCCATCGGTAGGGGTGTTCCTCGAAAAGGGATCCCATTCAAAAAATATATATCCTCCACCGCAATGAAGGTGATCTTCTCTCCCTGCACCATAAAACAATGCAGGTCTGGACTCCACATCCAGATAAGAAACTGCAGGAGATACTCCTGCGCCCATATCAACTGGCACGTACCCTCGTCTCCTCAATAGCCATGGCATCCCTCAGTTGGGAGAAATATTTCTCTCACCATCTAAATTGCATCGTGCAAAATGATCTCTTGCAACCATATAATACATTCCTAGGTCAGCCATATTGACCATAAAAAACATTAAAAAAGACAATTTTTTCACCCGTCAGCCTTGCCCCCAAGGCGTAGTTGTTTAACCCATAGGTGTGCACATATGAGTACTTGTTCACCCCATAGGCATGCACATATGCGCACCTGTCCATTTCACAAACACACACACAGGCGTGCCTGCCCATCCCATAGGTGCGCATGTGTGCGCGCCTGCCCACCCTACAGGGGCACCTCCATGCGCCCCTGTCATGGACACAGGCACGCACCCATACGTGACTGTGTAGAAAACAAGCATGCATATCATGCATGCCTTTGTCCCCCCCACGAGTGCCCCCATGCACGACTATCTAGGTAACAGGCGCGCACTCATGCACGCATATTTCTGGATTTCCCGCCCACTTGGGGACCCACACCCCTAAAACCCCCTGTATGACCCTTTGTACAGACCCTGCCCAAAAATTGAAAATCTACTTCTATGCAGGATGATAAGACTACCAAATTGAAGCTCACTGCTCCTGGATCGACTGCCTCATTCTCCTGAAATCTCCAAATCTCCTTTGAATACCTCTCATCCAATCACTCTGGCAACAAGTACAAATGAGGTGGCAATGTGGCCCTACAGTTATATATAGGCCTTTCCACCAAACTTCCAGTCACCATTCCGAGAGCATCAGGTGTTCGTTCTTTGATCTGTCTTCAGCTATGGGATCAATATCCTGTCATTTACATCAAGACAGTCCCCAGGTCACTTTTTATCCTTAGCCCCCGGGGTGCCATTTTTTTCATACCCCATCCAGGTATGCATGCTCATGTTCAAAATTATCAAATAAATGCTCGTATGTTCGATTCTCTTCAGATATTGTGCACGTCAAGTATTTGGTTTTCATGTGTGTAGGTACTTGGTCATCATACATCAACGGAACCCCTTTAGGTATATAATTAGCACTGGCATGTAATCAGTCCCTCTAAATCTCAATTGCATCTCCAGCCACACCCTCTGACATTTGCCTCTAGGATCTCCATCTCTGACTCTGCAGTACCAACACCTCCATTTGCATCTTAGGTACTGTCACCCGGTAGCACTCTCCCCCACATGAGTTGTCTCATTCATAGCACCCTTTTGCACTCTGACACTCATGTTATTTTTCAACCCTTTAGGGATGGGAGTCCCAATAGTCTCACATCACTTTGCGAATTAGCCACATACTCCTTCTCCTCATTTTGCTAGCTTTCCCACTGGACTCCTAGATTATCTCTTCAAGGTTTTATTTTGATTTCACCTCTGCAGTATCATGAACCCTCCATTTCATCCACAATTAGTTTTCCCCTCTGTAAATTTCCCTTCATTTCACCTACCTTATACAGAAACCCACCCTCCACTAGTTCTCCAAGCAAATTGTGCCCTACCTGGGCCAACCATATTACATTGGGGCACCCGTTTCTGTATTTGTACACTCATCCCAAATTATTCTTTATTTATTTGGTACATTGTAAAAAACCTTTGTTTCCATCATTTACATTACCTTTTTGTCGTCACCTTCGACGACCTTCTTCTCTTTTTGGCAAACGCAACCCATGTCACCCTTGGTTGGGGCACCCCTTATCATCTACCCTTGTTGACATCATCCATATACTCAAAGTATCCCACAGGCCACTTACCTCTGCCCTTTGAGTTTGTTCACTTTGTCCCACCTCTAGCACAACTTATCCCACGTCTTGTTGTCCCCTTGACACTCGACTTAGTTGCACGGTTGTGGCCACTTATCCTTCGCATATACCCCCAACCAAGGGAAGTCTTGAGAATTCATACATCTTGAATTCGACCATGTACATCTTCCAGTTCCTAACCTCACCTAGTATATTTCACGAAGTCCTTTGCTTCTAGGAGTTGTGTCCCCCTTTTGTCGACTTCAACACAGTTTTCCAGAAGGGTGACAGTATCTTGACTCTCATTACCTTTCCAATGAGAGATCTTGGATGGAACAGGGAGAACCACAATTTCTCCCTACTATCGTTGACCCTAGTAACATTCAACTTCAACACTTTCTCATGTTATTGTGGGTCTTACTTTGCGACTATTGCAGTTATTTATTATATTTGTCGAAGACCTCTGAACTTGGTTGGGCTATCAATGCCTACAGAATCCATGATATTTCTTACAGATGTCACTGCCTACTGTTTAGAGTATGTTCCTTCACACAATTGTCTTCTTCCTTTATCACAACTACCCATGAGGGCGCTGCAGTTGTCTACATAAACACATCATTCCTTTTTGAGTTACATGACATAAGCATGGGGCATGCCTGCCTCATTTGTACATAGTTTATTTTTACACACCTTATGGAAGGTTGGGTTCTACAGGTTCCCTTCTCCCTCCAACGGGTAACTCTTGAAAATCCCACTATCGCTCTCTTTTACAACAACACTCTCAGTAGAAGAAACATTGATGGATTTTTTCCATACGTATGCTCCTAACCTCATCCATTAGGGGGCATCTATTATCAATGAAATTTCATCTGCAAATGGTTACAAGAATTCAACATCTCCAAACAGTTATGAGGTCACCCATGGACCAAAATTACCACAAAAGAATTCCCAAAGGGTCAAAAACTATACAACCAGTGACTAAATTAAAGTGCGCTATGACTACATAGGGCGCGCGTGCACATGTGCAAAACAAAAATGTAGGAAAAGATAACATGCGCCCACTGCACGACTGTGGTCACAAAAAACCATGCACATCTGAGAACGGTGCATTTATAAGAGTGGTCGGCCTCCCACCCACTTCTAGTTCAACTTCCAAGTTGATTTGACACTCAAATCTGGATTGGATCCAACTGGGTGGCTGGTCAAAGACCTAGAAATTCCCTTATTAGCCTCTTTACACACTACAAGTTGGTTGAACAATACCTCAAAGAGGTGCTATAAAAAGGCCATGGGTGCACTTCATTTTTCAAGGAATTCAATAGCAAAGTTATGCTGCTACTATTCTCTTGAGGAATCCTCTATTCTCATCAAGAGTATACTAGCACCATTGCATTGGGAAATCCATCTCACCCTTTGAGTGGATTAGTAAAGAATTATTTCACCATTTTATTTCAAAGTTGTAAGAAGATCTTATTTGTGGGGGTCCAAGAGCCCTCCCTTGGAGGAAGAAGGGACTCATAGTCCTCTTTCTTGTTGGTTTTTTCTTTCACTAATATCAACCTTACCATTGGTGACATGGGTCTTATTGTTTCTTTTGTCCTTATGTCCCTATGCTCATTAGTTTAGTTGTTATTTTATTTCTTAGTTTATTTCTTAGTTGTTCTTTTATATTTCTTTCTCTAACCCTTTTCCTTATAGTTTTCCTGCTTAGCAAACCCAACTAAGCTTGCAAGCACCTCTGTTTTTCTCACTAAGGTGAAAAAAGAGGTGCAACACTCCTGGTCAATGGATATTTAAACTCTCAAAGATAGAGTAGCTCCTCGAGTCCCTGTTGGAAACTCCAAGAACAAATCCATAGGTCCTTTTGCAAAACATTACCCTATTGAACTAGCATTGACTGCAAGTTTCCACCAAGTGACCACCACCTGTGACCACAAGCCTATCTGAAAGGCACTTTGAGACCTCAGCTTTGGGTGTTTTATTGCAATCCAACCCCGAAAATCCCAATATCTGAAATCTGAATTAAGAGCCTAGCGAACGCTAGCTTCATTCCCCTATTCTCCACTAATGTGACCTCCAGCTATGCCCTAGGGCCAAAATCTTGAGCACTTCGGGACTTCACACTTCACGTCCTTAGAATTCATCTCTCCTCATTTCTACCAAAGTTCGAACTCCAAACTCCACTCATGTCAGATCAATGAACCACAACTCCCACGATCCAATGGTCCAGACCTCATCTTCCCAAATCGGGACTTCACAATTTGGGACTTTAGAAGGAAACTCCCTTCTCTTTTCTCGATCTCTGAAATATTCTAACCAACAAAAGGAACCAATGGTCTGATCACCTCCTCTATCGACAGTCGAGATCCACTTCGCGACTTTGGGCTTTGGAGGTTTTCAAATATCCTCCTTGTGAATCTTCTAAAGTCTGAATCCTTGAACTCTCGAATTTGCTTCCACCTATCAACCTCGATGATGGATGGTCCCCATTGCTTTAGAACTTCAGAACTTCAACGAGTTCGCTCCTCTGTGCATTTTGAAAAGATTAAGGTGTGTGCACCTTACCTAGATCCAACGGATGTCAGTCCATGCACTCCCAAATCTTATGGTTAATATCTATTCCTCTCCTCTGCGTGCTCTTCTGGGTGTCTGGACATGAATTTAAATGGCCCATATCTCCTCCTTGATGTTGATTTGACAGCAGTTTTCACTCTTCCTCCTGAGGTTATGCTTTCTCCCAACTTGGAAGAATTCCTAAGTGTCAAAGGCTTTGACCTTTGATTCTTCTGCGAGCCTAGTGACTTTAGGTATTGATGTTGTTTTCCCTCCTGAGATTTTTTCAATGGAATTTTAGCTTGCCCTAGTGCACACTTGTGCTCTGCGTGCAAATTTGCACTGCTCCTCCTGAGCTTCAGGACTTGGAACAAATCTGACTCTTGTGCACCCTTTGCACTATCTCTTCTGAGCTTCTCAAAATTTCTCAATCTCCCAAGGGATTATACCCTTTTGTGTCTTTCAAAAAGACTTGTTTGTGACCTCATAGCACGTTATGTGCTCTTCCTCATGAGATTTTGAACTTGAAAACAAGTTCTCCTCTATGCTTTGACTACCCTCTAGATCGCTATCTTTCAACACTTTGTCTGAGTGTTGCTTTGGTGCACTCCTTTCACAGGTCTTCCTCTAGAGTCTTCAAAAGCTCTCTGAGTATCTTCCTATGATGATATTCCCCTTGAAACTTATCTTTTGGAACTCAAAATAGAGTTCTCTTGTGCACTCTTCACTCGATGCCCACATGGCAGATCTCTATAGAGTTCTCAGTGACCCTAGATCTTTGTTCTTTCTCTACACAGTTTCTCCTCTAAGGTATTCAACAACCTTGAGGCTCCTCTTGAGTTTGTGAATTCCCTCTAGTGTATCCTCTTGGAACGTTATTATCTGAATCGAAAGAGTTCATATGTGCCCTCCTTGCACTAGCTACAGAGTTTCAATACTCTGTTGTGCATTCCTTGCACATCCTAAAGAACCCAGAAATAATTCCAGCAAACTCACAGATAGAGAATTCTATCTATCCCTTTAAATGAAATCTAACATAAATCTACAGCATAAATTCATGAACACATACAAAATATAACATTCACTCATAAACATAAAAACACACACAGAACCATATGCAGGAAAAATTTCTTTGTATTAATCTCATGATGTCTGTAAAATCTTTACAAAGACTGGACTATAATAGAGTCTCAGTTCTCTCCTCTCATGAGATCTCTACTTGCTCCTCTACATGATAGATATTTTCTCCTCCATATCTTCTCTAATCTAATGAACTTATATACAAATATATTTTACAAAAGAGGGGCTTCTCGAGCCTTTCCTCCAGCTACCTACTCTCATCAATTACATTGAATTACATTCAATGCCTATCTAGTCTGAATCGGATCTAGATCTCATCAACCTGTCATCGATTTAAAGGTGACCTTATCTCATGTATTCTCAAAGGCATGACTCATATCTACCAAGCCTTACAACATTTAATTACATTAGATACATTTGAAATTTAAAAATGACAGGAAAATGGGAAGGTTGGTGCCTCTTCCCTCCTTGCATGCATGTTGATGTCTTGTCTATCTGGCGTGTTGTTGGGGTGGATTGATGCTCCTACATCATACTCCATTACTGTGAAAAATTCATGATCTCCTTCTCATGATATTCCCAACTCTGTTGAAATCCTCATGGATCCCAAACTCTCTTCTGGAGTTGTCCATCTGCTCCTTTGCTTTGTTGTTGCTGCTGCATCTTTCCTGGTGCTCTTGCAAGTTTTCACCTGTTCATCTTCTTTTTCTAACTTCAACATCAACTCCCTTATATCCTTTATCACCTCGTCCATTTTCTCAACCAGATGGCTCTCTTTATGCAGTCTACTCCGCTCCACTTCCTCCTTGTCAATGGGTAGATCAAATCGATCCCCCCTATTGTTTTATTCATCTCTTGTGGTATTAGCTTGCCACTTTGATGCATACTCTAGTTCGGTAGTCTCATCATTGATTTGTTTCTCAGTTTCTCCCTCTGACATATTTTCTTATGTCATTTCTCCTGCTGGTATACCTCCATCTTCCTCCAACTTCTCCTTAGACTGGAATTCTGCTCCATCTAATATGACTGTTTCCTAGCAGCCATCTTCTGGTTTTGGATTGTTCAACCAATCCTCCATCATATCCAACTCCTTCTCCCATGGAGTGAGCATATTAACTTCATGTTCTTCTTATTTTTGGGGGGTAGACATCAATATCTGCTCCTCTATGATAGTCATTGTTGGTTGTCCTTCTTCTATTGTTTCATCTACAATGCATGTTATGGCCTCAATTGGGCTATGTGGAAGGAATACCTCAATTCCTCCAATGATCAGAATGCATTTCTGACTCTCCTTCATCAGCTCTCCTTGCCGATATGAACTATCAGTTGAGTTCATCTCTCCCCCCTTGCCCACCTAGAAATTTGGGGTTTCTCTTCTTCCCTCCTGGCAGTCTATGAGATCATTAACTTATCTATTTTCCCAAACACTAAGGCTTCTCCCAATATTTAGTTCCCAAATGAAAACCTGCTCCTCTGTGTGACTGAGGTTTTTAGCATACCTCATCCATCTCCTCAACTCCTAGTGCCGCCTTTTGGCAACTAATTGTTGGATGGGCCATTTCTCTCTCTGCTTCATTGGCCACTCATAACTCCAATGTATCTTGGACTCTTTTTTCATTTTTAGCACTAACCTCTCCATTTATGTTATTCTCTCACTAAGCTCTTTTTCTATCTCAGCTTTGTTCCTTTGTTGGTGGCCTTCTCCCCAACCATTTCCATGGCCTTCAGTAGCCATTTTCACTTCTACTTTCCCTCCTAGAAAGTTTGTTGTCCACTCTACAAATGAGAGCATCTCCAGCATCTCCTACAGCTCACATGGTTGTCAAATGTTTGCTTCCTACGTGAAAACAAATATCCACACACAAATAATTTCACTTTGTCTCCTTCTTCTCTTTCGCCTGAAATCTACGCACGAAATCAAGGTTTGATACCACTTGATGGTATCAGAGTATATCCTTTCACTGTCTCACCTTTTCCTATTGTCTGCAAGAAAAAAATAGGCTCGGATACTATTGGCACAGGGGAAGACCCAGGGTTCACCTCCAAGAGTGCACCAACAAGCCCTAACTACTGGCCCTTTCGGCAACACCTGCGAAGCAGATGAAATCTCACCCGAAGCATTTATGAGGGGGTTGTAGGACAGAGATATCTACAACCAAAGGTAATATCAAGTGGATCTAACACAAGAACAACATATCATTCACATATCACTTATCAGCTTAGATCTATTCTGCACATCTACTTATCAAATCTAAAACAGTAATGCAATCACAGTATATAATGACAGAGATAAAATACCAATCACACACAAAACAAAATATGCATGGTTCACCCTCTCTCTAGGGATACGTCCACATAACTGTGCTATAATATATTAAGGTAAAGCATATAGTTCTTATTTGCACTCTTAGCTAGCAGATCTTCTTTCTTCTCCTCTCTCTCTCTTCCCTCCCTGTGCACCCAGCTGTAGGGTTGATCTTCACACCCAATTGAAGATATTAAAATACCAGAAGGATCTCATACTTGCACTTCTTTCTCACACACTACTACTCGCTTGATCGCACAATGACAAATACAACCACAATAATCATAACACCAACCCATCCCAGGTCCGTTAGACCTCTATTTATACATTACAATATCTCACCGACATCCTTAGGCCGAAACCTAGGTGTCTAAAACCCTAGATACCAAAACCCTAGGTGTCTAAAACCCTAGGTCAACTTGACCCATATTTTCAGGGCTTCGCCAACCTGTCTTTCCTTCCTTCTCACGCAATGCTCCAAAGACTCCAACGGTGGTTTTTTCCTCTTGTTGAGTTGTCCACAATCCTTCTTTCTTTATTATCTGTCATCCCCAATCTCCTCGTCCAATGTCTTACTTCGCTCTGTCTTTTATTCTCTTTTTCTCACTTTGACCCAGTAATAGTCACTGTGTCTTCCATGAAGTTTGCATTCTCCCTTTTCTTCCTTGATCTTCGCTTACTTCCATAACCAAGGGAAAACAGGCCCCCAACACTCACATGTGACTCATCCTGAGGCACTTCAGATCTTAGCTTCATGTTTTACTTCATGTCCAGACTACGTAGTGCATCCTCTACTTTATGCTCGATGCCTCCTCTTTTTCCCTTGTGCAGACTATCTTTTATGTGTCTGGTACCTTGTTTCAACTGCACCTAGTACCTAGACCCTTTTCTTCATGCTTTTACTGAGATATGTGAGGCATCTAGTTGTCATAGTACAACTTCAGTCGGCTCCCATTCACCAAACCTTCCTTCCATTCTCCATTCAACATATTCAATTTTGCATCTCCTCCCTCTGTAACATAAGTGATCTCGTATGGCCCTAGCCAATGAATTCTAAACTTCCAAGGATGTTTTATGAACTTTCTATCATATACCAGTACTAGATCACCTTGTTTGAATGCCTTCTTCTTGATGTGCCTGTCATGATAGGCCTTCTCTCTTTCCTTTAGAACCTGTTGATGGAATCCTGCAATGAATCTATCTTCCTCTAGCTTAACTAGTTGTGCAAGCCTTTCTCGAATAGAGCCAGTGTCATCCATAGTTGTAAAGGCAACAATTCTTAGTCTTGGTACCAAATATTCCATTGGAACAACAACTTCGAGACCATATACCAACTTGAAGGGGGTTTGCATTGTTAGTTTCTTACAAGTAGTTATATAGGCCCATAATACTACTGGTACTCTTAAATCCCAATCATCCATGTTCACACTGCAAATCTTGGTTAGTTTTGTTTCCAAAATCTTGTTGAATGCTTCAATTGTCCCATTTTCTTATGAATGGTATAGCATGCTCTTCTGATGGTGGACTGCAAATTATTTAGTCAAGGATTCAATTGTATTATTGATGAAATGTGTTCCTTGATCACTCATAAGGATATTTGGGCATCAAAACCTGGTTATGATGTCATCAAATATGAAGCACACAGCTATAGTTGCACTATAGTCCTTAACTTCTCTTGCTTCGTCCCATCTGGTCAAGTATTTTGTTGTTGTAATTATGTACCTTGCTCTTGTATGCTTTCCTAGTGGGTTTATAGGTCCAAAAAAATCAATGGCCCATTTCTCAAATTCTTCTAGGGTCGGTCGTGGTGCCAATGGAATTTCATCTCTTCTTGATGGTTTCCCAAATATTTGGCATACATCGCAGGCTCTGGAATAGTCTTTAGCATCTTTGTGTAAGGTAGGCTACTAAAGGCCAACTCTAAGAACCTTTTGCACAGTTTCTTTTCCTGCGTAATGTCCTTTTTTGATGCCTTCATGAGCTACTGCAAGGATCAGTGGTCGTTCTGCCTCCATAACACACCTTCTCAATATCTCATCAGGTCCCATCTTGTATAGATGTCCGACTATAAGTGAGAAGTCTGCAACGCACACTACTAGTTGTTTCTTCTAAGGAATTGTGTACTCACTAGGTGCCATTCCTGTTGATAGGAACTGGACTATCTATATGAAGTGGTCATCAATATTTCTAATGGCCAATAGTTGTGCATCTGGTAGTGCATCCTCCAAACTGGTCATCTCTTTGCCATGTTCCAACCTTGACAAGTGGTCAGGGCCTTTGTTCATTCTTCCTAGTTTAACAACGATATCAAAATCATATTCTTGAAACAGCAGAAGCCATCTGCATATTCACCCCCCCAACATTGTCTTGTTGACTAGGTATTTCAGCGTGAAGTGGTCAATAAACATTTTAAAGTGTCCTCCCAACAAGTAGTGGTGGAACTTCTGCAGCGCGTACACCATGGCCAATCCTTCTCTCTCTGTAGTGGTGTAATTAATTTTTGTTGTTGATAGATTCCTACTAGAAAAGGATAACGTGTGGTCAATGTCTCATGTTCTTGGTTGTGCTAACATAGCTCCCAATGCAATGGAAGACGCATCGACATGCACGTGAAAATCCTTGGTCCACTATAGGAAAACTAGAATGGGCGCAGTAACCATTTTCTATTTCAGTGTGTCGATGCTCTGTTGGCACTCTTATGTACAACTAAATTGACAATCCTTCTTCAATAGCTTCTCCATGGGCATTGTAATCTAAGCATATCCCTTAATGAACTTCCTATAGTAGCTTGTGTGTCCCAACGCAATGCGCAACTGTTTGACTGTCGTAGGGGGGGGTTGATCAACTATAATGGCAATTTTGGATGGATCTACCAGCAATCCTTGCTTCCATACAATATGAACTAACAACACTCCAAATGGTGAAAATAAAATACATTTCTTCAGGTTCAAGGAAATTTGACACTGCCTACATTTATCCAACATTAGCCTTAGAAATTCAATATGATTCTTCAATAAACTAAAAGCAGTCCAATCATCAAAATATGCTTCTAAAAATTTATGCAGAAATTCCTTGAATGCTTCAACCACCACCTTGGAAAAGATGGTTGGGGCATTCTTCAATCTGAATTGCATTAATGTGTATTGGTAGGATCCCCATTCTATTGCAAATGTGGTCTTATGGTGATCGTCCTTGGCAATCCAGATCTGATGCTATCTTGAAAATCCATCTGTAAAAGAATATACTTCCTGGCCTCCCACATTATCTAACACTTCGTCGGTGAATGGTGTAAGGAAGGGGTCAGTCAAATAAGCATCATTCAAATTCCTAAGATCTACGCATATCCTGATCTCTCTGATCTTCTTGTCTTCTACCACCATAGGGCTAATCCACTCTGACTCTTCAACAGGTTCTGTGATTCCTTCTTCCATCATTTTGTCGATCTTAATCTTCACTTTTTCCTTATATTTAGGGTTTAGTCTATAAGGTCTCTGTTTGTCTGGTCTTGCATCTATCTTCAAAGGGATCATCATCTCTCCCATAGGTCCTTTAATGCCCTTCATATCAGTGAACTTGGTTGGAAACAAGTCCTGATATTCATGCAGTAACTCTGTAATTTTGTCAATGATGGAAACATCCCAGTAATCTCCAACATTGGAAAGCTTCGGTGTCTCCTCTGTTCCAATATTGACTTTTTTTTATCTTGACTGGTTGTCCAATAAATGTTAACCCAACTCTTGGTCCTTCTACATCTCTTTGGTCTTATGTTTCTACGATGTTCACCTTCCTCGAATCATTGTCTTCATTAGCATTGATGTTGTAACAGCCTTGTAGTTTCTGGAGAGGCACAGTCCATTCATCCTCTTCTTATTCCAAAGGAATTCTAGATGCCTCCTCGAATACTTTCTATCTCACAATCGGTAATGATTTATCTACTGACGGGTATTGACTTTCAAATAAAAATGTGGTTACAAAATTATGAGTCATACCTTCGCAATCCATAGTGATGAGGTGCAGCTCTTCTTGGAGGTACCAGTTGATAGGCATCATGTCCAATGTGTTAATGAATTTGTGCACCCATTGTTCTTGAAGAATGTTTCTCCAGGATTCCTCACAACTCTGCACATGGGCCTTTGGACAACTTCGACCTATATAGTGAACTTCGCAGCCTTCTACTTGTGTTGAGAACCGTGTTATCATCAATGTATGACATTGTACCCATTTTGTAATGTCGTGTTTATGTGTCCCCCACCATATTGCTGGTGTGGCTTTCAGGGCCTCATCCATTACCAATAATCTTTGTTGTATTGGTACACTTTCTTCAAAGTCCGACAAGAAGGTTTCTAAAGGATTCAAACCATCAAAGGTGGGTAAATTGCTTACTGTTGTGCCAATCCAGCGAAATTCTTTGGTTAATCTAGCACATCTTGTTGTAGATACTTCATACATCTTATTATGCCAGTTCTCCAGTGCTTCTTCTAAGTCTGATGAACATGCACTATCACTTTGCCAGCTTAGATTCCCATCGACAGTAGGATTGATATAATCATGTTGTCGAGCTTTTAGCTTGTAGATGTTTTCCAGATCGTATGTGCAATATTCTTCTGTGATGGGCTCTGTGTATGCCTAACCCTCATCCAGATCTAAGGGTGAAATGACCCTAAGTCCATCTCTTTCAAAATTCATATGTCTTTTCTTTAAATCAACCACAGTGGAATTATTGAAGGCCCAATCAATTCCTAACAGCGTGGGGTAAGGACAACTATCATCAACTATTTCAATTACCTCAAAATATACAAACGTTCTTACTCCGTTGTTGTCCACAGAGACATGCTCCAATCTGCCAAAAGGGCTTACAGCTTGCTAATTATCCATCCTAAGCCTAATAGGGGAATAGATCAACTTTAGTTTTCCCATCAGTGCCCAGGTTTGATTCGTCGTGACATTGATCTCTGACCCTAAGTCAAGGACTACATAATCTACCTCATACTCTCCTATTTGAGCATTCAAATGTAATTCCTTATTTGTCCTTATCTTCTTACCGATTTGGTGTACTGCCTTATTCAGTAAGGGGTCTATCTTTCCTAGCTCATATTGTCTGATTAAATTTTGTAACTCTTGTACAATGCTTTCATCCTGAATCAACTTAATGAAAGTATATAAAAATTCCATGAGCTTACTTACCTCTTTTCCTTCTTTCGGCGAAGCAGACTGATCAAATGCCAAAGGTATTCCATATTCTCTCAATTTTGGTCTTGTCTTTTATGAAGGGCCTTGGTCTGCTCTGCATTCTTTTCTGGCTTTCTCAAATATTTGTATTTCTTTCTTTGCATAAAAGGTGTGGGATTTCTATGCATCTTTCCTAATTCCTTAATCTTTTGTAGTCTTCCCTTGGGTCATTCTGTCATCTCCTGTAACATCGCCTCCTCTCGTTATAACAATGACTCTAGGGTCTTCTCCGTGAGTCTCATCATATATTAGTTGCACTTGTGGGTTCTGCTAAGGTCCTCGTCTTTCTTGAAGCTTAGCTAGCAACACATGAAAATCTTATATAACATGGTCAAATGAGCTACAATAACTGCAAATAGTACAAGGGTTCTGACAATCCCTTGCAAGGTATCCTGGTTTTGTGTAGTTATAACAGATGATCTATCCTCGGCCTCGACCCATTCCTCCTCCTCGTCCTCTTCCTATGAATCCACTTTGAGGATTGAAGTTTCCTCTCCCAGGAGAGTTATACTGCGTAGTGTTTCCTTCTTGTTGTACTTCACCTTTAGTCTTATATATGTCTCTCTACCTTTCATGCATGAGATCATAAGCCCTACAATCCCTATCATCATGTCCTACGGACTTACATAATGTATAGTACAAATTTGTAGGTGTCTGAACATACTTTTTCATGTAGTAGCACTCACCAGGGCGATGTCTGTTTTTTCATACCTCGCACCAAGGTAAGGTGACTTTCTTCAAAAGGATTGAAGCTCCAGAAGACAAGTATTCATTGAACAGGGGACTGTGTTCCTTTTCATTTCCTTCTGATTTTCATATGACACACCAGATGTCTTCTCTTTTATATTTTCCCTTGTCTTGCTTCATATCTTCGACCTGCAGAGACAAAATAGTCAGCTGACTCAAGATCTGACTCATACCTGAGCTGGATTCTCCCATATGGGGATGATTCTAAGTTCATGGCAATCTCCAGCACCTCAGACTCTGAAGAAATATTTTGTTGCATCAGGGGAACTCTGATGTGTGGTAAGAGGGTTGCAATGAACCATTCTTTGTTTTGTTCATCTGGGATCTGAAAAGTCAATCGGCTTGTTAAGGTTTTGAATCTTTGATCGAATTCCTAAACAGGTTCGGCCACCTTCTTCTTGATCTCTTTTATATCTGTAATACATTGTGACTCGGACTTGGATTTCTTGAACTCTACAATCAATGCATTCTTAATCTTATTCAGTGGATTAGGTTGTGCAAGTCCTTGGACAAGATTCATGTACCATCTTAGTTTGTGATCCCTTAGAGTGGTACTAAACTGGGTTCTTTTGACAGCTTCGTCAGTGACATTTTTAATATTCCATACATTTTCACATAGGAACTAGTGTTGATCAGGATCTTCATATCCATATCCCCTAAAGATAGGAAGCCTCATCTCATCTGCCATAGATCTTCCTAGGGTTCCTGACTGAATATGTGGTGGACTACTATTGGCAGTGCTCTAGACACTCTGGTGATTGTGATTACTCTAGTTGCTTAATACTACTGAATCAACAGGAGGGATAACAGTACTTAATTCAATGGTCTACGCAGTTTCTGAGGTTTTAGGTTCTCATCGATGAAGCTCTTTAGATTTTCCTTCCTCTTCCCTAGTGGGTTCTGAATGTCCTTTGTTTGTTAGTTTTGCCTCTTCTCCACTGTAGAAACCCTCCTCCCCATAGTTCTGCTTAAACATGTTTTCTAGGTGAACTTCTCAAAACACTCTCCCACTACGCGTATGTCCAGCTTATGTGTCGTTGTCATTGTCTGAATTCTTGAACATTATCCTTTCTAGATCTTTCCAATCTACTGTATCTTCAAGATGTTATTCTCATGCAATAGCATCTTGAGTCTCAACTTTAGGAATTGTAAAAAAATTCCTCTGGGTCCCTTTAAGAAGTATCTCTCAGCTTGGTTGTATGATTCTACTCTGTCAATAGAAAAATCTGTGATGTACCCTCCAATTGTGTTATCAAACCAGTGATCTATTGCTCATGATACAACATTATCAACTCTTTTGACCTTCTTGATTAGCTCTGACATCCAAACCACAGGAGGTCTAGATCGGATCTCGAACTGGGTATCTTCTAATCTAGCTAGCCACTCATATAGCTCCTGATGGATTCCCCCAAATAAAAATATTTGTATATCAGTAAAGATATATTTCTCCAACCAATCCTTTGAACTAAGATTACGGTTCTTGTTCTAGGCTTCAACAAAGTCCTTTTCTTGATCCTCTATCCACTTTTGAGTCTCTATCTTCAATGGAAACAACCTTGACATTCCTTCAAGAATATTCCCATCCCGACAACGGAACCATTTGTTGGTACAGGGGCAGACTCAGGGTTCACCTCCAAGAGCACACCAACAAGCCCTAACTACTGGACCTTTCAGCAACACTTATGAAGAAGATGTAGTCTCACCCGAAGAAGTTATGAGGGGGTTGCAAGATAGAGATGTCTACAACCAAAGGGAATATCAAGTGGATCTAACACAAGAACAACACAACGTTCATATATCACTTATCAACTTAGATCTATTCTACACATCTACTTATCATATCTAAAAAAGTAATGCAATCACAGTATATCAATGATAGAGATAAAATACCAATCACACACAAAATAAAATATACGTGGTTCACCCTCTCTCTAGGGATACATCCACAGAACTGTGCTATAATATATTAAGGTAAAGCATACAGTTCTTATCTACACTCTTAACTAGAATATATTCTTTCTTCTCCTCTCTCTCTCTCCCCTCCCTGCGCACCCAGCTGCAAGGTTGATCTTCGCACCCATTTGAAGATATTAGAATACTAGAAGGCTCTCATACTCAGCACTTCTTTCTCACACACTACTACTCGCTCGATCGCACAATGATAAAGACAACCACAATAATCATAACACCAACCCATCCCAGGTCCTTTAGACCTCTATTTATACATTACAATAGCTCACTGACATCCTTAGGCTGAAACCTAGGTGTCCAAAACCCTAGATACCAAAACCCTAGGTGTCTAAAACCCTAGGTCAACTTGACCCGTATTTTCAGGGCTTCACCAGCCTGTCTTTCCTTCCTTCTCACGCGGTGCTCCAAAGCATCCAATGGTGTATTTTTCCACTTTTTGAGTTGTCCATGATCCTTATTTCTTGCTTATCTTTCATCCCCAATATCCTCATCCAATGACTTACTTTACTCCATATTTTCTACTCTTTTGCTCACTTTGACCGAGTAACAGTCACTATGTCTTCCACGAAGTTTGCATTCTCCCTTTTATTCCTTGATATTCACTTTCTTCTGATGCAGGAGCATCCACAACTCATCAAGCGAGCCAGCACGTGGAGCAAGGAAAAGACAGCTGGACAAGCCAACAAACTTCTTTTTGAATTTTACCTTGATATTTGTTGCGCCAAGCATTAATGAGTTAATGTAATGAAGTGCATTTGTATTGTATTATAGATAGGAAGGCATTTATTAGATTTAATGTTGTTAGATAGGAATTTATTGTAGATTTGATAGTTTCAGATTTCGAGAGGGCAAACGGAATATAGGCACCCTCCTTTGTATCATTGTATTATTCATCATCAAGCATTCAGAAGAGCAGAGCAGAGCAGAGAACTAGTGAAGAACACCCATGTATAGATTGAATTAATAGAAGGAAGTCTTTGATTATCTTTCATGGTTTGTGTTGTTTCTCCGTGTTGATATTACTTGCTCATGAATGTTTGCTTTCCTTGTATGCATTTTCTTTTTGAATATGTTGTGCATGTGATTTCAGAGGGTTACTGAAGTCAGATAGATTTGAGAATGAGTTTCAATTGTTTCTTTGTCTGAGCCAGGAGATTCCTTCATAGAGTGCAGTGAATTCATCCGCATAGAGTGCGTTGATGAGGTCAGACCGTTGAACTCTTATTCTCATCTGCCTAGAGTTGAATTGGGTTATCCGAACAGTTGAGGATAAGTGCAGGTCGAGGTTAGAGCCTCAGTGGGAAGTCTGAGTAAAGGAAGGCAGGGATTACTGTTGTGGAAGTGCACAGAGTCCAGAAGACCCAACACTTAGAGAGTGATTGGACGACGAGTGCAAGGAGTGCGCCAACCTTCAGTTGAAGGAGTGGGAGAAATCAAGCTCAGGAGGGATAGTTCCTTTCTGTTATGGTGGGAACAAACCCAGGAGAAATCTGAACAGGAAGAGTCTGGAAGCAGAGGAGATCTTCAAGGAGGGAATCAAGAGCCATCGCATATCTGCATTCGGCGGTTAACGAGGTGAGGCACAGACTCGTTGAAATCGCGAGTCATGATTTCCCGAGTTATTCGGAGCCGTTGATCTCCACAGGATAGGTGGCGTGAGATCCCGAGAGATCAGGGTTCGGCGTTCGGGGTTTTCGACATCAAGAAAAACTTGCATCGTGGATTCGCGATCCGTGAAATCTTGACGGTGATGTGGCATTCTGGGACCACGAGACTTAGTGGAATACATGTGAAGCTGTATCGGAGATCGAAGGTGGAGGGCCCAAGTCCACACGTGTGTTGGAGATCGGCACATCGGGCATCGGGGATTTTCAGTTTGAGTTGTTGACATCGCAGATAGCGATTTCCCGATAGGGAAATTCCCGACGGAAGTAGGAAGCGTTAACCCATTGACCCATCGGGGTTCAGACTTTTGAATTGCACGAGTATCGCGCCTGCGTGTTTCGTGATATCGTAAAACCTGATCTCTCGAGATCGAAGGGGAGATCGTCGAAGGAGAGCTGTGGGTAGAGAAAACTCCCAAGAGGAGTTGAAAGATTCTTTGACTCTTCGGGCCGTGTGAAAGAAGGTCCTGGTGGAAGCGGCTGCTGCCGAGAGCGGTTGCGTCAGAGTGGTATCAGAGCCTGTTAAGAGTTCTCTTTGTTTTGGTAGCAGAGAGAAAGAGAAGACATCATGCCGCCCAGAAGAGAAAGGCAGTCACCTGATCAAGAAGACAGGGATGCCCGAAGAAGGGGTAGGCCGGCAAGGAATCCAAAAATGGAGCGCCAGATGAGAGATCTCCGAGCAAGGCTTGAGGAGATGGAGACAGCGCAGAGACGCGGGGCTTGTGCTGGAGAGTTCAGTGATTCCGAGGTGGAAGAGGAAGCTGGAAACGATGCAGAAGAGGTCTCAGCAGAGGATGCGTCGACCGAACGGTTGATTAGAGCTATCGCCAGGATGAGCTCAAAGACCAAAATGGACATTCCCGTCTATGAGGGGAGTCTAAATGCAGAAGAGTTGCTGGATTGGATCCGAGCACTCGACACCTACTTCGATTATGAAGATATCGAAGACGACAAGAAGGTAAGGCATGTTGTTACTAAGTTGAAAGGACATGCAGCCTTATGGTGGGATGAGCTGCAGGCGGACAGACGTTCCAAAGGAAAATAGAAGATAAAGAGATGGGACAGGATGATCGCGAAGATGAAAGCGAAATTCATCCCCAGAGATTACCAGATCACACTATTCAGGCGAATGCAGAACCTGAGACAGAAGTTGATGATGGTGAAAGAGTACACCGAGGAATTATATAGACTCAACATTAGAGCTGGTCATCGAGAGAGCGATGATGAGAAGGTGGCGAGATACCTGAATGGTCTGAGATATGGCATTCAGGATGAGTTAAGCATGCTAACCATCAGGATGGTGGAAGATGCTTACCAGATGGCTCTGAAAGCCGAGGAGAAGCTGAACCGCAAGTAGGGTCAGCGAGGGCGAGGCAGGAGTCAGCCTAGAGGCCAGGCAATTGCCCAAATAAGAACTCAGAATCCCAAGGAGGAATGGAAGAAACCTCAGGGTAGGGTTGAAAGAGGTGGAACCTCACAGCCGAGGCAGCCACAAACTGAACAGAGGCAGCAATATGATGAGTCGAGGAGGCAGCATACAGAGCAGGGTGGCGGATATGCCGACGCCAACGCTATTCCTCATACCTGAGGTAGAGGAAGAGGCCGAGGAGGAATTATCACATGTTTTACATGTGGAAAAGACGGACATAAAGCTGTGGATTGTCCAGACAGGAAGATGGACAGAGGAGAAACTCACATCACTGAGGCGCAGAGGCATGACGCTGAGACAGAAGATGCAGACAACGGAAGGTCGCTTGGGATGCATAAAATTCTTTTGACACCTGAGAAAGAGGTGGAAACCCTAGTGCAGAGGAGCAGACTGTTCAGAACGGCTTGCACAGCCAAGGACAGGAAATACAAGGTCATAGTGGACAGTGGAAGCACTGACAATCTTGTTTCATCCGAGATGGTGGAAAAGCTGGAGCTGGAAACGACTAAGCACCCGAGTCCATATAAAGTTTTGTGGTTACAGAAAGGACACCGGGTAAGTGTCACTAAACAATGCTTAGTTAAATTCAAAATTGGGAATTACCATGATGAGATTCTGTGTGACGTCATTCCCATGGACGTATGTCATATATTGCTAGGTAGACCATGGCAGTATGATAGAAATGTTGTTCATGACAGAAGGATGAACACATACACCCTGGAGAAAGATGGGAGGTTACATAAGTTTCTTCCGATAAAGGACAAAGAAGTGAAGCTGGAAGTAACCAGTACAATAATTCTCATGAGCGGGAAGAAACTTCTCACAGAGATGGAGAAGAATGAAGATCCACAATTCTTTGTTGTCAGGAAGCCGAGAATTGTCCTGACAAGCACAAGAGTGGACGACTTGCCAGAGGAGATTCAGGAACTGCTGGGAGAGTTCACTGATATCATCGTGGATGAAATACCTCGTTCATTGCCATCGATGAGGAGAGTGAGTCACCATATCGACCTCATACCTGGAGCAAGTTTTCCGAATAAGGCAGCGTATAGGTTGACACCTCAGGAGAATGAGGAGGTCAAGAATCAGGTTCAGGATCTGTTGGACAAAGGACTGGTAAGAGAGAGTCTTAGTCCATGTGATGTTCCAACAGTACTAAGTCCGAAGAAGGATGGAGGCTGGAGAATGTGTACAAACTCCAGATCGATAAATAAAATCACCATCGAGTACAGATTTCCACTGCCAAGAATGGATAACTTGATGGATTGCCTGAGTGGGGCAAATTATTTTTCGAAGATTGATCTCAAGAGCGGATACCATCAGATCCGAATGAGAGAAGGAGATGAATGGAAGACAGCATTCAAGACAAACGAGGGTTTGTACGAATGGTTGGTCATGCCGTTTGGTTTGACAAACACGTCGAGCACATTCATGAGACTGATGAATGAAGTCCTGCGGAAATTCATCGAAAAATTCGTTGTCGTATATCTGGACGACATACTAATTTTCAGCAAGACCAAGGCTGAACATTTGAGACACTTGGCCATTGTAATGAGAAGGCTACAGCAGGAGAAGCTGTTGATAAATTTGAAGAAGTGCTCGTTTTTGCAGACAGAACTCATTTATTTGGGTTTTGTGATTTCGGCAAATGAATTGAAGATGGATCCTGAGAAGGTAGAAGTAATCAGGAATTGGCCATCGCCGAGGAACGTTTTTGAGGTAAGGAGCTCATGGACAGGATCCCATGAAATTTTTCGAGCCGAGGAGTATGATGTAGGAGAATCCACAACTCATCAAGCGAGCTAGCGCGTGGAGCAAGGAAAAGACAGCTGGACAAGCCAGCAAACTTCTTTTTGAATTTTACCTTGATATTTGTTGCGCCAAGCATTAATGAGTTAATGTAATGAAGCGCATTTGTATTGTATTATAGATAGGAAGGCATTTATTAGATTTAATGCTGTTAGATAGGAATTTATTGTAGATTTGATAGTTTCATATTTTGAGAGGGAAAACGGAATATAGGCACCCTCCTTTGTATCATTGTATTATTCATCATCAAGCATTCAGAAGAGCAGAGCAGAGCAGAGAACTGGTGAAGAAAACCCATGTACAGATTGAATTAATAGAAGGAAGTCTTTGATTCTCTTTCATGGTTTGTGTTGTTTCTCTGCGTTGATATTACTTGCTCATGAATGTTTGCTTTCCTTGTATGCATTTGCTTTTTGAATATGTTGTGCATGTGATTTCAGAGGGTTACTGAAGTCAGAGAGATTTGAGAATGAGTTTCAATTGTTTCTCTGTCTGAGCCAGGAGATTCCTGCATAGAGTGCAATGAATTCATCCGCATAGAGTGCGTTGATGAGGTCAGAACGTTGAACTCTTATTCTCATCTTCCTAGAGTTGAATTGGGTTATCCGAACAGTTGAGGATAAGTGCAGGCCGAGGTTAGAGCCTCAGTGGGAAGTCTGAGTAAAGGAAGGCAGGGATTACTATTGCGGAAGTGCACAGAGTCCAGAAGACCCAAAACTTAGAGAGTGATTGGACGACGAGTGCAAGGAGTGCACCAACCTTCAGTTGAAGGAGTGGGAGAAATCAAGCTCAGGAGGGATAGTTCCTTTCTGTTACGGTGGGAACAAACCCAGGAGAAATCTGAACAGGAAGAGTCCGGAAGCAGAGGAGATCTTCAAGGAGGGAATCAAGAGCCATTGCATATCGGCATTCGGGGGTTGATGAGGTGAGGCACAGACTCGTTGAAATCGTGAGTCATGATTTCTCGAGTTATTCGGAGTCGTTGATCTCCACAGGACAGGTGGCGTGAGATCCCGAGAGATCGGGGTTCGGCGTTCGGGGTTTTCGACATCAAGAAAAACTTGCATTGTAGATTCGCGATCCGCGAAATCCAGACGGTGACATGGCATTGTGGGACCATGAGACTTAGTGGAGTACAGGTGAAGCTGTACCGGAGGTCGAATGCGGAGGGCCCAAGTCCACACGTGTGTTGGAGATCGGCACATCGGGCATCAGGGATTGTCAGTTCGAGTTGTTGACATCGCGGATAGCGATTTCCCGATAGGGAAATCCCCGATGGAAGTAAGAAGCGTTGACCCGTTGACCCATCGGGGTTTGGAGTTTTGAATTGCACGAGTATCGTGCCTGCGTGTTTCACGATATCGTAAAACCCGATCTCCCGAGATTGAAGGGGAGATCGTCGAAGGAGAGCTGTGGGTAGAGAAAACTCCCGAGAAGAGTTGAAAGAGTCTTTGACTCTTCGGGCCGTGTGAAAGAAGGTCCTGGTGGAAGCGGCTGCTGCCGAGAGAGGTTGCGTCATCTTCCATAACCAAGGGCCAACAGATACCACTTAAATGCAGTGCCCCACCTCAACAAGGTCTGCGCGAACTCACGGTCAATGGATCTTCAAAATCTCTAAGCTGGAGTAGCTCCTCGAGTCCCTACTAGGACCTCCACGAACAAATCCACAGGTCCTTTTGAAAAACCTTACCCACGTGAACTAGCACAAGGTGCAAGCTTCCACCAAGTGACCACCACCCACGACCACAAGCCTATCTGAAAGGTTCTTCACGACCTCGGCTTCGGATGTTTTACTACGAGCAAACCCTGACTCTCTCGATCTCTGAACTCTGAACTAAGTGCCTAGTGAATGCTAGCTCTGTTCCCCTATTCTCCACTGATGTGACCTCCAGCTATGCCCTGGGGCCTAACTCTCGAGCACTTTGAGACTTCACACTTTACATCCTCAAAATTCATATCTCCTCATTTCTCCTGAACTCGAAACTCTGAACTCCACTCATGTAAGATCACCAACCCACAACTCCCATGATCTAATGGTCCAGATATCCTCTTCCCAAATCAGGACTGCATGATTTAGGACTTTAGAAGGGAGCTCCCTTCTCTTTTCCCAATTCCCGATCTCTAAAATATTATAACCAACGAAAGGAACCGATGGTCCGATCTCCTCCCATATCGATGGTCGAGATTCACTTTGTGACTTTGTGCTTTGGAGGTTTTCAACTGTCCTCCTTGTGAATATTTAGAAGTATGAATCCTTGAACTCTTGAATCTACTTCCACTTGTCAACCTCAATGATGGATGGTCCTGATTGGTTCGGAACTTTGGGAATTCAACAAGTCTACTCCCCTATTCATTTTGAAAATATTAAGGTGTGTGCACCTTACCTAGATCCAACAGATGTCATTCCACACACTCCCAGATCCGATGGATAGGATCTATTCCTCTCCTCTGTGCACTCTTATGGGTGTCTGGACGTGAATTTCAACAGCCCAGATCTCCTCCTTTTTGTTGATCTAACGGCAGTTGTCACTCTTCCTCCTGAGTTTACACTTTCTCCTGACTTGGAAGAATTCCTAAGTGTCAAAGGCTTCGACCTTTGATTCTTCTGTGAGCCTGGTGACTTTAGGTCTCGATGGTTTTTTCCTTCCTGAGATTTTGTCAATGAAATTTGACCTCCCCCTAGCGCACACTTGTTCTCTGCGTGAAACTTTTCACTACTCCTCCCGAGCTTCGAGACTTGGAACAAATCTGACTATTGTGCATCCTTTGCACTTTCTCTTTTGATCTTCTCAAACTTTCTCAGTCTCCCAAGGGATTCTACCCTTCTACATCTTTCAAAAAGACTTGTTGGTGCACTCCTGGCATGTTACGTGCTCTTCCTACTGAGCTTTCGAACTTGAAAACAAGTTCTCCTCTACGTGCACTCCTTGTTCTTTGACTAGCCTCCAGATGGCTATATTTCAACACTTAATCTGAGTGTTTTCCTTGTGCACTCCTTGCACAGGTATTCCTCGAGAGTGTTGACCAATTTTGTGAGTATCTTCCTCTGATAATCTTCCCCTTGACACTTCTCTTTTGGAACTTGAAATAGATTTCTCTTGTAAACTCTTCACTCGATGCCCACCTGGAAGAGATCTATAGAGTTCTCAATGACTCTGTATCTCTATGATTTCTCTACACAGTTTCTCCTCTAAGGTATTCAACAATCTTGAGGCTCATATTGAGTCAATGATTTCCCTCTAGTGTGCCCTCCTGGCATGTTCTTCTTTGACTCGAAAGAGTTTACATGCGCCCTCCTTGTGATGACTACAGAGTTTCAATACTTTGTTGTGCACTGCTTGCACAACCTAAAGAACCCAGAAACAATTCCATCAAACTCACAGATAGATAATTATATATATCCCTACATATGGAATGTAACATACATCTACAACATAAATTCATGAACACATACGAAAGATAATATTCGCTCATAAACATAAAAACACACACAGAACCATATGCAGGAAAAATTGATTTTTATTAATCTTAGGATGTCTGTAAAATGTTTACAAAGACTGGACTGCAACAGAGTCTCAGTTCTATCCTCTACATGATAGATCTTGTCTCCTCCATCTCTTCTCTAATCTAATGAACTAAGATACAAACATATTTTACAAAAGAGGGGCGTCTCGAGCCTTTCCTCCAGCTACCTACTCTCATCAATTACATTGAATTACATTCAATGCCTATCTAGTTCGAATAGGATCTAGATCTCATCATCTTGTCAGCCATTTAAAGGTGACCTTATCTCATGTCTTCTTAAAGGCATGACTCGTCTCTACAAGGCCTTACAACATTTAATTACATTAAATATACTTGAAATTTAAAAATGAGGGGAAAATGGGAGGGTTGGCGCCTCTCCCCTCGTTGAATGTGCATTGATGTATTGTCTAGCTGGAGCATTGCTAGGGTGGTGCGATGCTCCTACATCAAACCTTTATATACATAAATTGGAAATCTAATGGTCTAGAATTCATTTGATATTGATGCTTTAGATTCAATCAATTTAAGTATTGTTATTTCTTCTTAACTCAATTAGAATTCATCCTAGTTGGTGCTATGATTGTAGTTATTTGTTTTCTCTTTCTTCCATTCTACAACAACAATATTTTCACTGAAATATTATCACCTACCTAGCCTCTACTTATTTTATAGTTCTACCCACCAGTCATTGATAGTTCCCTTTTCTTTAAAAGTTGACTCCATGCCCAATGGATTTCTTTTATCTCCACCAATACACAATGTATCGGTGAGACACTCACATCTTAATGCCTCTCCTATTTTCCTCCAAATCAGATCATTTTAATTGCACCCAATAAGTGGGTTCTTTTGATTTCATGTTGATTTTAATTTATGTCATATTGCAGTGGCGATTGAATATTATAATAATCTTGCGAGTTTGTGTGTGTTGCTAGCAGATTTTGTTATGCATACCATACCAGCATGTATATGTTGTTTCATTTGATTATATGAATAAACTTGATCATGAAAGTGTTATTTATTGTTGGGTGGGTTAATTGCATCATTTACAAGGCACAAGTTGGATCTAAATTTCATCTCAGAGAATAATTAGTAATCTTGTAGCATACTCATTGGAAAGTGCTTCAGACGTCATTTGGTTGTTTTCATGGGATAATATTTCTCAATCACTAACATATGAATTTAGTTCCAATGGATGGATTAAGATCCTATATAAAACAAATATTGAATGAATTGATGGAACTAAATCCATGCAAATAAATAGCAAGAACAGGGTCCGAAAATTCATTAAAAATTGTCTTTTCTCACAATTTAGGGTACTAGCCAAAGTGGAATTTCCACTCCCTAAACATAATAGATGTATGTTTTATGGGATTACAATTCCAATTCCACTAACGGAATTGAAATCTGAGATCCAAAAGTGCTAGAAAGATCGTCAAGTATTTCTTGTCAAGCAAGCCTCATTAACTCTGACCTTCATTAAACATGAAGCCTCTCCCTATTCTCACTAGAAGCCTCTCCCTGTTCTCTCCATGTTGCAAAAACTGACACCTCAATCAGACATCGTATGAGAAAGTTATGGACTTTTGAACTCAAGCTCTTATTGTTTCTTGTTGTTAAAACATACACTTATAATTTTTTTATTTTCTTACTTCACTAAAGGAAATCTTGTTTCATTTTCCAATACACTAGAGGCAATCTTGTTTCTAGCATTGATACACCAACATGTCTCGTAAAACCATCTTTTGTAATTTGGCAATAACTTTTGACTCTGAAAATCGTTTCATGTGCTCCTTATACTATTGGAAAGGTATCATCGAGCTCTAGAAATTATTGGCCATAGGTTTCAAGATATTCCTCACTATTCATCCTATATTTCCAAGTTTTCATACTGGATCTCAATCCTTAGGGAATTCATCACCCCTTTGAACTGTCAATATGCCCAATATCGGTGGGAAGAAATATATTTCTCGTCGATACAACAAAGGAATCACCCACTTCCTGCCAATATGCCCATTCTTGGTGGAATCATCTCATCTTCACCGATGCAGAAAAGGGGTCCAACACTTAGTTTTTTTAATTAATTTATTTTCCTTCCTTTAGACATTGAAGCTCAATCTTTCTTCCAGTGTCGATACATCGAAGATTAATATTTATTTTCATGTCGAAATACTGGAGCTCAATATTTATTTAGGCACCAACACACCAAATCTCAATCCTTCTTTAGGTTATAACATACTAGAGTTGATCCTTCTTCCAGTGCCAATACACCAACAGAAAAATAACTTCCAACATTTGATACACTAACAGGTCTTGTAAAATTGCATTTGGTATTTTGGCCATAAATGTTGACTTCGATACCCATTTTGTGTGTTCCTTATACCATTGGAAAGGTCTCACCGAGATCTATAACTTCTCATTTATATGTTTCATGTTATTCTTCACCATTCATCATATATATATTTTTTCATACTGAAATATTTTCATTGGCCCAAAATTCAATAACACAGCATTGCAATGGGGGATGCCCATGATGTTGTAACCCTTGAGATGTTTATAGATAGGAAAATATGCCAACGAATCCATTTTTTGTTTTTTTTCAATTGAATTTTTAGTTTTCTTTAACTTGTCCTAAAACTGAGTTTTTATCTTTTCATGTGGAATAGTAACCTTTAAAATCTAATTAATCATATGATTAGAACTTGAGAGGCACAACTTAGATATTTCAAATAGTTTATAATTTGAAGAGTGGTTAGAAGAATATAAGATAACAAAATCAAGATAGAAAGAAGGTAGTTTGTCTAAATAAAACTTGTTTCTATCTTAATAGAAGAAGACACAAATGTATCTGAGTTAAGAAAAATATTAAATGTACAGAAATGAATAATCTATTACCTTTCACAAAATTAATTAGAAAGATACATGTCCAAAATACTTACAATGTCATTTAAGAAAATTGTAACCTTTAACAATTCCTTCTTAAATTTGTAGAAGTGGTGGTTATACAAATTTTACGACACGTATAACATCAGATACAATATTGAAAGAAAGATTACGAAACAATAGACAACATGAAAATTGAGAACACGCTCTAAAACAACCGAAATTATGAATCTCTCAGGCTTTGAGAACAATTTTAGTTAAAATTTCTCTGGTTCTCTTTTCCACAATCAAAAGACCCCTTTTACATCGATTTTTTCTTCTTTTATAAAAAAATGACTACAACAAAACTTGGCTATTAGGAGTCATTTTTTAGCTTTCAATATTACAACAATAGATTTGACTTTCCAAAAATAACATTGAGTACATTGGAATTCTCCCATGATATCTCCTAGATTTGATATTGTTGTTTTGATGACTCATTCTTGGATTAACTAAATCAAAACCTGCAAATCCTCATTTGAAATACACTGGTATGCCACCATTCTCTTATATGCAATATCTAAATCAACATATTTGTCATATGTCGGAGCTGTCAAAAATAGATGTTTAATCTTCCATAGAAAATAAACATATTCTATCAAGATGTCCATTATTGTTTGACCTCTTATAACTCCAGTCATTTCATTAAACTTCTCATCACTTTCTCTGACTTTAATTAAACTCTATCTATAATTTTCAAAGTTCAAAATTCCCCCTTTTTTACTCCAGAAAGTAGGTAAACCCGTCTGTATTAACTTATAAAACTTATTGGAAAAACATTTGACATTCCTTTTGACAACAATGCACTTGTTCTGGGCTTGTTGGATCAAACTTCGTTTAGTAAAAACGTTTTCTGTATCCGTCACCATTTAAGTTCTATCCTTAATTCCCTTTCTCCTTATCTCTTCCTTTGACATAAAATTAAGATATTTTTTTTATCTTGGTTGCTACGTGTGGTCTATTTCCCAACTCTTGGAAATATTATTGTACAACTCTATTTTCTTCATTGGTCAATGAATCTTCATCTCCAACCAATTTAAAACAATCCAACATTTTGATAACCTCAATTATGATCTGATCGCAGATGAGATGTCTTGCACCTATTAAGTATGGTTTTCCAATTAATTTTCCCTACAATTGTTGCACATCTCCCTGCAATTTATCCTTTATCTTTTGGTATCGTTCAATGATTTTCTCTTTGTCCTTTATTTTTTCCCTGGAAATTTTATTTCATCATTTTGTACAGACATTGATTTCTTGGTTTTTTCTGTTGATTAAGGTTGGTTGTCATTGATGTCAACCCTTGAAGAAATCCCTGTAGCACAAAGGCTTGGGTAATGGACCCAATATTGTTTGATGTAAATATGATTCATTATTTTTTTTTCATGGTTTATAAGAAGTAAATATGGATGAACTCCAAAGTGGTTCCCTTATGGTGAAAGCCCTCATGGGAAGACGCGTTGTGGAGTAAGAGAACCCATGCTTAATTGTGGAATAATGAGATGAAGGAAATTGATTTTTTCATGGAAAATATCTTAGATGGATAGTGCTTGTCATTTCATTTCCGGTGGTATGTGGAACGTCACATAATTCCTCACGGTTAGAGAGTTATGGCCATGAGAAGTTGGAGACCCCGGGTTTGTGTAATGGACCCAAGTTTGTTTGATGGGTAACGGTATGAGTTATGATATATTTTCAGATAATACTATTCTATATGGATAGTACATGTCAATCCATTTCTGGTGGTATGTAGAATGTCACATAACTCCTCATGGTTTGAGAGTTATGGCCTTACGAAATTGGAGGACCCTCATATGTCATCTAGAAGCCCCAAAAGGTCAAAGTAGTCAAAGTGGTTTAAGAGATTTTAAAAGGTAAATAATAAAGTGAAGTGATGAGTGTNTTATAATTCAAAGTGAATACAAAATAAATTATTTCAATAATAAATTTAATGGAGAAATTAGAAGTGGACCCAACCCTAAAATAAGGAAAGTGGGCCAAGTGACCTAGAAGATGTTTTTAAGGAAGCTACTTGGAGAGTATAAATAAGAGGAGAGGCTCTCTCATTTGAATCACAATTGAGAATATTGAATATATATATGTGCCTGAGGTAACCAAGGATATCTAAACTGGAATTCTGAGTGAAGGTGAAGAAAAGAAGGCCAAAATGCAAGGAAAGATAAATTCTTTTGATGGTGCTTTCTAAGGTATGTTATTTACAGGTCATCTCACCATTTTCTCTATAACTTTTTTTTTATTAATGATTCAGACCATTAAATGGCTATGCAAGTGATAAAACATATCCAAGTATCTGTAAAACAAAATTTAGATTGTGGGTCGTTGTATTTTGGAAGTTACACTCCGTGGAAAATAGGGTTTGTGGTTAGTCCTGAAACTAGTCAAAATCAGGTGTTTCAGGTAAAAACATCATAACTTCTTCATAACATATATAAATTCAATGAGACCAAATGTTTTGGTTAGGATATAGTATTTAGTATTATGTGTAACAGTTTCATATCATTTCATCAAACATTTTTTGTGGGGCATGCTCTACAAGGTCTCTCTCTAGAATAAGCCAGAATTCAACAAGGTATGCCATTTTTGCTATAACTCCTTTTCTGAGAGGTTACAAGTAGTGAAACTTGGGGGAATTGCATTAAGAACACTGAAGAACATTGTGTATTAGTTT
>ML777701.1:735774-746652 GCA_009831015.1 Picea engelmannii | reverse complement strand
CAAAGTTATGATTACTTCAAGTTAGGGTTGTTGACTAATCCAAAACTAGGCATGTGAGACTAAAGAAAAGTTTGATGAAAATGCTAGTCTCTTGTTTTTAAAGTTAAGGAAGATTTGCAGGAATGTGATCATATAAACCAGGTTTATTACAGAGATACAAATGATATTTGGATGATGAAATTGATGAGGGATTTTGGTTGTGGTACATGTTGAGTACATGGTTGAGACAAGTAGTTAATGAGTTGGCTCACATACATGAGGTGTATAGTTGATGATGTTGGTACATATTGATGAGTCATAGTTGATGAGTAGTTGACACATGATTGGTACATACTTGGTACATGGTTGGATGCACTTGTTTATGCTACAGGTTGAGGTACAGGTTGATGCATGGTTGATGCATGGTTCAGATTTATTGGTGCAGGTTTACAGTGGTATATCTCACAGTGATAGTGTGACAGTGGTTCCATCATTCTACTTCTACTTCAGGGTGGCAAGACAGGGCAAGGACAGGTGGTTCTAGCCACCTTCCAGTTGTAGTCGGAGAACATTGGGGGTTGTAGCCTCCTTCTTGTTGTAGCCAGAGAATTGGGGAGTTGGAGCTTCCCTCTGGTTGTAGCCTGAGAAACTAGGGGGTTGGAGCCTCCTTCCAGTTGCAGCTGGAAAACAAAGGAAGTTGGTGCTTCCAATGAATGTAATTCTTCAAGACATATAAGAAAAATCATTCTGTGGTTTTCTCCCAATTTGGGTTTCCACGTAAAACACTGGTGTGTTTTGTATGTGTGTGATTGTTTATTTCTTACTACTCATTATTGGATAATAATTCTACATTGATATAACATTTGAAGAAAAATGATTATAATTACGCTATTACTGATTCACCCCCCCTCTCAGTAATCCAACATTTTCAATCTCAATTCCTTTTAGATTAAGCTTTGATAATGCTTTGCCTAATTCCTCATATGGGTATTGTTGGTTCTGAAGGTTGTGAAGAAGAAATTTGTTTCTTTAGAGAATCAATTTGTTATCCATATACCTCCATCTAATCTTTCATTTGTACTATTTTCCTCATCAATTGATTTTTATCATGTTGCATTACTTGCAATTATTGTGTTTGAACATGATCAATTCTAGGTATATTGAGTTTTTTCTTTAATGATTGTATTTAATGTCTTTTGTTTTCACAAGGCATTGTACAGATGCAATATCTTTTGAATTTTCTCATAAATCAATCACCCATTTCTCAAGTTATTCTACCCTCATTTTCCCAGTCATGTTTGCTAATTTCTCTTGCTTCATCTGATTTCAAATATTTTCATTCATAGTCTGCAAATTTTTCAATCCAAGAGAAGCTATCATAACATATTTGTTTATCATTTCCCCAATTTGTTTGTGAAAATCCATTTTATCAACATATTTGATTACATTTATATCAAGTGATATTTTAGTGACTTTATTTTGATCTTTTGATTCTAATATAGCTATATTTAGCTTTCCCTTTTCATAATCCATAGTAAATAATAATATGGTATGAGATAGTGCTTGATTGCGGATTTGGGGGGAAATATCTTACCTGATTTTCACGCCTTTCTTCCTAATTGTCATGAATTTATGGTAAGTATATATTTGTTTTGACTGATTTGTTTCCAATGTTTCCTTTCTAGTTTGACTTCCTAATATATATGCATTTGTTGATGATAAAACTTATATGACAATTGTAGGTTTTGTTGTTAATAGTTCTGACCCATCTTGTGCTATGTGGCTCTTGCTTTCTGCATTTTGTTTTGTCTTTTGCTTCTCTTTTTATTGTTCTTCTTCGGCCTCTGATACTATTTGAGAATATACTTGACCTTTTATCTTATATGTCTTCTCAAACTGTTATGGAATTTCTATCACTGGTGACCATGATGGCTGACTAGAACCATGTTCTTGAACTTGCAGAGTTCTTTGTACATCCTCTAAGCTATATTTATTAGCTAGTAGCTCGAGTTGTGATTTTGGTTGATTATGATAAGGAATTGAACCAAGATCTGTTCTTTTGGTTGAAATTATAGAATGAGGATCATAGATCCACATTTCACCTTGTTGGAATGCCATTTCTTGAAGAATTTTATTTGCATCCTGCAAAGAAACTATGTTGTTCACAATAAAAGGTCCTACCTCTTTTTCCAACTTAAAATTTGTCCTTTGTTTCTTAGACATAAAATGAATACAATCAAAGTTCAGTCTCTTCCTTATAAATTCTAAAGAAAAGATTCTAGGTGTTAGAAATTTATGCAAGAGAAAAGGATGGGGTTCAGCACCATAGATCCTAATTTATGTGTATTCTTCGAACAAATAACAATATCCTACCATTTTATTAGGAATCAGTTGTAGCAAATTTTTACACTCTTGGAAAATTCTAGGAGGATCTTCATCATGGATGATTTCAAAGGCCAATGACATAACTTGATTAATGAAATTTGATAACCCTGCATTCTGAGATTTATTTATACTTAAGGGAGTCCAATGGATAACTTAATAGGGATAATCCATTTCATCTTCAATATTCATTTCAAGGTGTTGAAACCTAACAACTTGTGAATAAAGAAATAAGTATACCAAATATGACTAGTATCTAAAGTATCTTCTAGCTTCAAACTCTGACAGCTAAAAATAAATGTTTCCAGCCAAATATTTGGAATAGTTATATTTAACCAATGGTTTCAATGTAGGTGGGAAAATAGAGGTCATAAACTGAAGAGTATACTCATCTACAATTTTTTCATCGTCATTCCCTGAAATTGCAGTCATCATCACTATAATTTTCTTAGACATTTCAGGAAATACATCAATATTAAGGTTGATAGTATCTTCAAGGACATTGGTATTTTGACATAAATACGAATGTAGTAAGGAAATTTTTTCCTGAGAACTCAATCTTTTGAAACACTCAACTAATACTATTTCATTTAGCGTTTCGATTTCAGGATTTTGAGTCAACTTTATCATTTCAAAAATAGATTGGCAATTTATTACAAATAGAACTGACCCATTCTTGGAAATGACATACCTCTAAGAAGAAATATGATTGGAATCACACAAAGATACTAATTCAAGAAAATTATATGTCTAAGGGATGATGAACTTTTCTAAATCAAACTCCCATGCATGATAAAAATCAATAATGTCTCTAAAAGTTTGCATGGCTAACTAGTGTAATTCATCATGTTCGAAAAATAGTACAAGGTCATATATGTCTTTATCTCTATAGGTCGGGACTTTCTCTTCAACAATGAGTGGTCTTTTGGTTTTTACATACTTAGAAGATTCCATTTCTAAATGTATAATGCGAGAGGAAAGAAATAGTTTCGAAATACCTAGGATGACGCTTGATCCACAAAGCTTTGGTATTTGACAGTGAAGTTTTCTAGTAGTTCAAACAGTATTGGCCTCAATCCTTTCGTTGACAAAATAAATTCTAACTGCAATACTTTAACTTTTAACAAATAAAAATAACCCTAGAATACGTGGAAAAATCATATTCATTTGAAATGACTAATTAATATATATATATATATATATATATATATATATATATATAAACTAAATCAGTCATTTTTCCATTACATCACCTGAAGTCGACATTCCACATTGGCATTCCATCATTGTACTAAGTGTCGATCTCACTTTCATTTCGAGGGATTCCCTAGCGGTTTTGAAAACCATCTAGGGGGTGAAATTAACGCGTTGTCACCATGTATCTCTAGCGAAAACCGTGATATGGATTCCCTCCCCCTCCCCCCCCCCCCTCCTTATTAAACATCAAGCATGTGGGGGGGTCGAAACGTAATATGGATTGTTGATTTATTATCATCATGCCCGATCAACCTGTGAAATAAAAGCACTTTATTACTATGTATAATGAAACATGTATTATAACAAATTAAAATTTCATTTGATTATTTATTAAAATAAAAAATGAATGAAATCTAACCTAAAGTTAAAACAATATAAAACTAAACATGTATTAAATTTTTATTAAAACATTTCAAAAAAAAAATAAGATTAAAATAAATAAAACCTAAAACAAACTTAAAAGAAAATTTAAAAGTTAAACAACTATTTAACTAACTAACTTCTAATTTAAAACTAATTATTAAGAAATTTTTATTTTTATTTTAAATTAAACAATGGTATAACATTAGGCTCCAATTGGGGATGGTGTCTCCCCGCAAGGCACGGGGCGAAATTAAAATGTTTTCGCCACGTATATCCAACAAAAACCGTGATATGGATTCCCACCCCCTATTAAACATCAAGCATGCGGGGGGTCAAAACGCAATATGGATTGTTGATTTATTATCATCACGCTCGATCAACCTGTGAAATAAAATCACTTTATTACTATGTATAATGAAACATATATTAAAACAAATTAAAATTTCGTTTGATTATTTATTAAAATAAAAAATGAATGAAATATAACCTAAAGTTAAAACAATATAAAAGTAAACATGTATTATATTTTTATTAAAAAAAAAATTAAAAAATAAATAAAATTGATTAAAATAAATAAAACCTAAAAGAAAATTTAAAAGTTAAACAACTATTTAACTAACTAACTTCTAATTTAAAACTAATTATTAAGAAATTTTTATTTTTATTTAAAACTAAACAATGTTATAACATTAGGCTCCAATTGGGGATGGTGTCTCCCCGCAAGGCACTAAAGAATAGTAGACCATGTTCCTTCATTATTGGGTATGGAGTCATTATTCTGAAAAAAAAACTTTATTCTAAAAAAGTCATCTCTTCAAGATAATCAACTTCTCATTTTAAACAAATTATTAAAATATTTTCTCTCAATTCCAAAAAATAATCTATAATCGAAGAGACGGAACTATTAATAATTACATATTTTAACATGTTTGAGAGAACAACACCAAGATAGGATAAAAACATTTTCCTTCATTTAACTTTACTCATGAGCTATCTTAGGTAATACAACAATAAATTTTGACTCATAAGTCAAATTTGTAATTGATGTTTGTCAACCCAAGGCTTTGAAATTTGTAAAAAAAATTATGTTATAGTTTAATTAAGGTCAGAATAAAGTTATTTCTAAGGAAACTAATATAATCAAGTAGTAAAATAAGGATACCCATTAGCAATCCTTCTTCATCTTCATGGTGTTGCTACATTGCCAAAAAGTGTCCATTGCCTATGGTGTAGTCACCATGACGTCACAAGCTTTGCTTCACTGCCAGTGAGCGTCCATAGCCTCAATGAAGATACTTGCATTTCCTAATTGAATTTATTTTCACTGTCTGTTTTATTATTATTTCATTTTGTATGAGATGGGGACAATCAATATGGTTTACACACCTAGGGATGATGTATGTTTTTCGAAGATGAGTTGGAAATACCCAAGTTATAATGTATACTCATAAAAGTTTTCATTTCCTCGGTCCTAACTTTATCCTCCCAAAAAACTAGTTTAATATTTCATTATTGTTGAAAAATGACTTGAGTAAACAATCAGTGATCAATTTCACAATAAAGCCTCTTCCTATAAGAGAATTACCCAAAACTCACATTTTCAACTTTTATCAAGAAATAAAAAGATACTCTCCTTTCTAGTTAATAACATGCCAAAATATTCATTATCAGTCAGAACAATTTTTCTCTATTAAGATTAGTAAAATTTTGAGATACATAGGATTTTATTTATTTTAAACAGGATATTATAACCTAAAAGATCAATCTAAAAAACTCTAATCTAACAAGAAAAAATAAATCAGCAATCTGTAACAACTAAAAATTTTAAGAAATTTCTTAAGTTTGAGGGAAAACAATTTTCAACATGTTTTGATTGGATTATCTTTCTTGACAAAAAAAGAAAATCATGAATCTAAACGAAACAAGATTCAAATCCAATAAACTTATTAAAAATTTTGGAAGTATTTTTTTATGTTTAAAAGAAAAACGCCAATATCAATCCAAACCGATTATATACAATGAATGGAAATCGAAATTTTTTCTAAAATTGAATAAAATGTTTTATGAACCACCCATTCACAGGAAATTCAAGCAAATAACCATCCAAATTTTGAAAAGAGAATGAGTTTTTTCCTTCAATTGCAACAATCTTGAAAGGTTTGAGCCACAAGTTATCAAATTTCTCGTGTTTATCATGATCTTCTCTTATGCTATCTAATCTTAAAACCAAGTCTCCGGAGACAAAGTTTCTCTGCTTTTCTCTTCTTTCAAAAACAACTTTCATTTTATCTTGGTACTCTTGAAACTTTTCATTCACTTGTTCCCTGGTTTGGTGTACTTCAATCATCTAATTTATTCTTTTGGTGATATTTGTTAGTGATTAAGCTTGTCATGTTCTGGTGGATGGTGATTTTGGCCTAGGTCTATGATTTTGCCTGTCTTTTCCCCCCTTTTGTGCAGACCCGATCATAGATTTCTCCTCCCGGCATATATTTTCCTTTGTTGTTTTCTTTCATCCTTTGGTCGACTGGTTTTCCTTGTCAAAGTTTTCCTAAGAGATATCGGCCCCAAGCTTTTTTGTCCCCCCTATGGCCGATTACTTCTCTTTTTGCCTTTATTACCAAGTCTTTGTTTTTTCCCAAGTCCTAGCCGTGTCATCCAAGTCTTCATTATTGCAGGTCACAACACTGAGAGAAGTCTTATATGGAATCAAGCGAGGGCAGGAATCAAGATTTGAAATCTTGAGAGATTATGCATCAGGGATCGTGAAATCCTGATTCACGAAGGGGAAGATCTAGGTCGTCCATTTGTGAGAAGAATAGGGTCATTGATTTGACTTCGGCAATTTCAGGAATCAGGATTTTAGGGTTCTCATCGCCAAGTGCACCCATAGCCTGAAGCCCCGAAATGTGAAATCTCAATTTTGTGATTTCATGAATCGTAGGTTTCCCAGGAGCAGCATCTCTTTCTCTCGAAACATGAAAATCGCAAAAGCTCCCAGTAATTGGGCCCACGGTCCTAACGCCCAATCACAAAGGAATAAGGTCCAGGAAAAGGGGCTAGCACTCATCACATAGTCGACATTTTGTATTGTCAAGGGAATGATCGTTAGCGATTAAGCTTGTCATGTTCTGGTGGATGGTGATTTTGGCCTAGGTCTATGATTTTGTCTATCTTTTCCTCCCTTTTGTGCAGACCCGATCATAGATTTCTCCTCCCAGTGTATATTTTCCTTTGTTGTTTGCTTTCATCCTTTGGTCGACTAGTTTTCCTTGTCGAAGTTTTCAAGAGAGATATCGGCCCCGATCTTTTCTATTCCCCCTATGGTCGATTACTTCTCTTTTTTCCTCTATTACTGAGTCTTCTTTTTTTCCCAAGTCCTAGTCATGTTGTCCAAGTCTTCATTATTCGAGGTTGCAACACTGAGAGTGGTCTTATATGGAATAAAGTTAGTGCGGGAATCGGGATTTCAAATGTTGAGAGATTATGCATCAAGGATCGTGAAATCCTGATTCGCGAAGGGGAATATCTAGGCCATCCATTTGTGAGAAGAAAAGGGTCATTGATTTGACTTCAATGATTTTAGGAATTGAGAGTTTGGGGTTCTCGTCATCAAGTGCACCCATAGCCCGAAGCCCCGAAATGCGAAATCCATATTTCTTGATTTCACGAATCGGAGGTTTCCCAAGAGCAACATCTCTTTCTCCCGAAACGTGAAATCATGGAAGCTCCCAGAAATTGGGCCCACGGTCCTGGGGCCCGGTCAAAAAGGAAGTAGGTCTAGGAAAAGGGGTTAGCTCTTGTCGCATAGTCGACATTTCTTATTGTCATAGGAATGATTTTGGCCATCCATTTTGAAGCGAGTCTGACCGCCGATCTCAGCGACCATTTCACGATTTTGGGCATCGTGATATTGAAGCCAAGATGGGGTGAAAAATACCTAAATGAAAAACCCTGAAACATCATGTGGGACAAGCGTGAGGTCACGACCCATAGTCACATGGGGAAGTTTAAAAGATCCATGCCAAAGGGGTCGAGAGTGTCTATATTAACAGTAGAGGAAGGCAACATGGTTTCAAGGTGCCAAGTTTAACTCAGCAAGTCAGGAGCATCGCCTAAGAGAATTCATGGACATATGGGCTCGTCCTGATCCCAATAAGGGCAGTTAATGAATACAAATAAGGTGGTTGAAACCATAAATAGGAAGCATGGAAGCATCGGTCATGGAGGCGGATTGTCAGCCCAAGGTCACCCTGTCATGAAATTTTCCTGCAAAACCCATACTGTCTTAGATTTGCGTCTGACAAAGAAAAGCATGTGCAGTCTGACAGAAGGAGAAGAAATGAAAATATTTGAATGCAAGAGTCCAATTTCATCCTTGGGGGACGTTAGCAGTTCTGAGTATATATACTCATGTTTTATATTTTGTAAGTGTCGATGGTTGAGCTAAGCTCCCGATTTGTAAAGTTTTAGCAAAGCCTCTGGTTCTCTGGTTATGATATGTATTTGAGACTTCTTGTTTAATGAAAGATAGTTTCCTTTCATATTTATGTAACTGTTGCATTAAAACACTCGAGCATGGAGGATCCATTCAAGGGTAGTTGTGTTTTTGTGATGGAGGTTTGATCACGGTGACGTTACAACCAGTTTTAACCAGTTTCTTGTGTTCTCTTTTTTCTTTGATGTTGAGAGCTCGGGCATGGATGATCCAGTTGGGTCACTGTGACTGTATTGTAATGTATGTTTGATTGTAGTACTGTCATAGTGGTTTCAGTTTCATGAAATTCTGAATTCAAGAGGATCTTGTATTTGAAGATTTTCCTCCTTAGGCTGCTAGAAGACCGGATGCCCACATCAAACCATTTCATTCTCCTGAAATTCTTCCCCCTACTCACCACCATACTAAAATTCACTAACTGAAGTTAGATCAAGACCTCACTTGCCTATGTGCGCCAACCCATTTTTCTGAGTTATAACGATATAATCTTGAGACTGTGTCCATTAGACCACCCTAATTAAATTTATTCATTGTGACATACAAACTGATGGGTACTAGGCTTACCTCTGCCGCAATACAAAGGTGACCTTTGTTGCTAACAATATCATTTGGTTCCTCTTCAATATCCTATAGCAGTTTCATAAAAGGAACATCAAGATTAATTGGAAGTACAACATCAATACCATAAATTAATTGAAAAGGAGAGATACATGTTGCTCTTTTAGTACTAATTATGTTTTCCCAAAGTTCATATTTCATATGAGAATTACAATCCCTTCTGTTATCAGTGAAAACTTTCTTAATAATCCTCATTAAAATTTTGTTTGATGACTCTACCAATATGTTTCCCTGATGATAGTATGCAGTAGAATGTCCAAGAATAACGTTATATTTTAGACAAAAATATGTCATGGCAAGAGATTTAAAAGCTTGAGCATTATCTGTTGTAATTTTCCTAGGACATCCAAATATAGTAAGGGTGTTTTCTTCAAGGAATTTACTAACAACTACATCAGTAGCAAATTTTGTAGGAATTGATTCTACCCATTTAGAAAAACATTTTGTTGCAATTAAAATCCATTTATGTTGTGCACTAGATGAAGGATGAATTTCACCTATAAAATCTAAGCCCCGTTTTTTAAAAGGAGCTTCATCTTTGATTAGCACTAAAGATAAATAAGGTATATTTTTTTTACCAACAAAGAATTGATATTATTTACATGATATGGCCTTTGAAATCACTTTTGAAAACAACTTTGGCCAATATTAACGCTCCTAAGATTATGTATGATGTAGCTCTCCAAGCATTATGTCCTCCAAAAATACCCTTATGAAACTCATTTATAATTCCCTCAGTTTCTTCTTCAACAATACAATTCAGTAGAATACCCAAAGGATCTTTCCAATAAATCTTCTCATCAATAATGCAATATTTGGCTACTTGTAACTTAAGAGATCTAACTTTTTCTTGATTCAAATGAGATTGGAATTCAAGAGTTTTTAAATATGCAACAATATCCTTATACCAAGGGATAAACAAAATTTATCATGTGCCTTTTTAAGAGGTTGTTGTAACCATGTTTCCTCCAAATTTGATATAGAATGTTCAGTTGTCCATGACACAAGTTTTATTCCAAGAGCCTTACAATTTGATTATGCCAATAGTTTTGTCAAACCTTGACCTTTGACTAGTTTTGTAGGCTTTATTTCAATATCATATTCTTGAATTTTAGCTATCCATTTACCACTATTTCCATCACTATCAGGTTGATTCAGAATATTTTTTATTAAACTATTTGGCACATATGCAATTATTTTGGAATGTAAAACATAATATCTAAAGGATTTCATATCTTTTACCAATATAAAATCTGTGTGTACTATGTGTATGAGCCATTGATTAAATTATGTTTTTCTTAAGAATCTATATGCATTGCTTTACTTCATAGGTTTAAAACTTACATGTGGTATCAGAGCTCATTTTTGGCTTCAGAGGGACGCCTTTGTTGTTGAGGGTTTGGCTCTAATAAACCTGGGTTTAGTGGGAGCTTTTGCAGTGGAGATTCAAGTATAGAAAGAGGAATGGAGAGCTCATCTAGAATAGATATAGAGAAGTTCAATGGTAAAAACTTTGAGCTATGGAATCTCAAGATGGAGGACCTCCTTGTAGACAAAGAACAATGGATAATTATGGATCCTGGTACACAGCCTACTGGTACACCGTCTACTAGCACATAGGCTACTGGTACACAACCTACTAGTACACAAACTACTAGTACACCACCTACTGGTATGTTGAAGGAAGATTGGGAGAAGTTGGACAGAAGATCAAGGAGTATTATTCGACTATGCCTGGTAGATTCAGTTTTGTTGAATGTCTCAGGAGAATATACAGCCAA
>ML777701.1:688806-735724 GCA_009831015.1 Picea engelmannii | reverse complement strand
AACTTGTCTCTATTAATATTATGATTGCAGAAGAAGATAAGTGTATTAATTTGTTATGTTCTTTGCCAGGCTCTTGGTATAATATGGTTGTAGCAACTGGTAGTACCACTAAATCTACATTGAAGTATGAGGATGTAGTTTCATCCTTGTTATCTGAAGAGATTAGGTGGAAAATCATGGATAGTCATAGCACAAATGCTTTATTTGTAAGAGGTCGTACCCAAGATAGGAATCCTGGTAAACCTTCGGGGGGGAGATCTAAATCTACAGGTAGATCTAAGTCTCTAGGAAAATCTTTGAGGAAATGTTAGAAGTGTGGTAAAACTGGGCATTATAAGAAAGATTGCAAGTCTAAGAAGGTTGATAAACCAAAGGGATCTGATAGTACCTCTTCCACAGAGGCGAAAACCTCCACTAAAGAAGGAGGTGGTGTTTACCTGACATCTACAAGTACACATGCAGACCGTGATGTATGGTTGATTGAATCAGGTGTGTCATACCATATGACTCCTCACAAGGAGTGGTTCTCTAATTATGAAAAATACGATGGTGGTGATGTATTCCTAGGATATGACTCGACAAAAAAAATCTTGGGACATGGAAGGGTTAAGTTACTGCTAAAAGATGGAAGAATTAGAACTCTCCCTGGGGTTCTGCACATTCCAAAACTAGCCAGGAGCCTAATATCTGTAAGAAAGATGGATGATGTAGGAGTGGATACTTTATTTGGAAAGAACACTTGCAAGATGGTACGAGGATCAATGGTGTTGATGAGGGGAGTTCGATGTAGAACTCTGTACAAGTTGTTGGGAAGAACTTATACTAATGGGTGTAACAGTTATGTTGTCCATGAAAAGAGAAATAAATAAGGCAAGACCAATATTTTCCCTGGAAAGAATACCATGTTGTGGCATCAAAGGCTGGGACATATTGGAAAAAAGGGCCTTCGGACACTACACGGTAAAGGTATGTCTAAATGCACTCTGGATTTTGATTTTTGTGAACATTGCATATATGGTAAACAAAATAGAGTAAGATTCCCATCTGGTGCTACAAGAGCAAAGGTGATCTTAGAGTTGATACACAGTGATATGTTTGGACCTGTTCCTATTCCATCCCTAGGTAAATCTATGTATTATGTTTCATTCATAGATGATTTTTCAAGGAACACATGGATTTATTTTCTTAGAAAGAAATCTGAGGTATTTGTTAAATTTAAAGAGTTTAAGGCTCTGGTAGAAAACTAGACAAAGAAGAAAATAAAGGTATTGAGAAAAGATAATGGTGGATAATTCTACGGAAATGAATTCAAATAATTTTGTAAGAAGTGTGGTATAGAAAGGAAGAAGACTACTCCATAAACTCCTTAGTAGAATGGAGTTGTAGAAAGGATGAACATGACACTGATGGAAAAAGAAAGGAGCATGCTCAGCAGTGTCAGGTTAGGACAAGAATTCTGGGTAGAGGTAGTGGGTACAACATGTTACTTGGTCAATCGATCGCCTTCATCAGCGTTGGATGATAAAAATCCACACGAGGTATGGTCTGGAAAGAAACCCTCTCCTCAACATATTAGAGTGTTTGGTTGTGATGCTTATGTACATGTTCCAAAGGAAAATAGGAGTAAGTTGGATAAAAAGGTTGAAAAGTGTATCTTTATTGGTTATAAATATGGTGTGAAAGGTTATAATCTTTGGAACCCAGAAACCAAGAAGACTATTTATAGTCGAGATGTTGTTTTCAGAAAGGTAAAAGATGTGTCCAAATAGGAATTCCTACCAATGCAAGACGAACCTAAGAAAATAGATCTTGAGTTGGATGATGCAAAATCTGAATCAACTGAAGAAGAGGAAGAGGAAGAAGAAGAAGAAGAACCTCATACCCCAATATTGAGGAGATCGGTGAGAGATAAAAGACAACCATAAAGGTATAGTCCACCTAATTTATGTTCCAATTCTACTTTATATATTACTGATGATGATCCCAGAACTGTCAGGGAAGCAATGAATTCAGAGGATAGTAAACTATAGAAGAAGGCCATGGTTGAAGAAATTGATGCCTTGGATTATAATGAGGCATGGGATATAATTGAGTTGCTAGCTGGAAGAAAATATGTTGGTAAAAAATCGTTGTTTAAGAAGAAGTTTAATGCATAAGGTAAAGTGGAGAAATACAAATCTCGTTTAGTAGAAAAAGGTTATTCCTAGGTAGAGGGAATTGACTTTGGTGATATTTTTTCTCATGTTTCTAAGTTAACTTCTATTAGATTTATTTTATCTATTTTTTTTTATTTTGATATTGAAGTGGAACAGATGGATGTGAAGACAGCATTCCTACATGGGGATATGGAAGAAGAAATCTACATGAAGAAGCCAGAAGGCTTTGTACTGAAGGGAAAGAAAGAGCTAGTCTGTAAGCTAAAGAAGTCATTATATGGTCTGAAGAAATCACCTAGGATGTGGTACCAAAAGTTTGACACATACATCCTTGGATTGGGATTTGTAAGAAGTAGGGTTGATCACTGTGTATATCCCAAGCAGATTGGTAATCACTTCATTTATGTAGTGTTGTATGTTGATGATATGTTGTTGGTAGGAAATAATATGGATGTTATCAAGGAGGTGAAATTGCAGCTATCCTCCAAATTTGACATGAAGGATCTCGGTGCTACTAACTTCATTCTGGGAATGGATATTAAAAGAGATTGTGCAAACAAGAAACTCTGGTTGAATCATAGAAAATATATTGAGACGATATTGCAAAGGTTTAATATGCATGGAAGTAAATCGGTCAAGGTTCCTATTCTTATAGGTGTAAAGTTATCTGCAGATCAATGTCCCAAGACACAGGAAGAAGAAGAGGACATGTCCCATGTTTCATATGCCAGTGTAGTTGGCAGCTTGATGTATGCAATGGTTTGTACTAGACCGGACATTACACATGCAGTGGGATTTTTGAGCAGGTATATGTCAAAACCAGGGAAGGATCATTGGACAACAGTAAAGAGGGTCTTTGGGTATTTTCGTGGAACTATCAGTGATGGATTGTGCTACCAAGGAAGACCAGGATTGGACAAAGAGCTCGACATACATGGCTTTGTTGATGCAGACTGGGCTGGAGATATGGATCATAGAAGATCTACAAGTGGGTATGTGTTTAACCTATTTGGAGGAGAAATCAGTTGGATGATAAAAATACAAGTTGTAGTGGCACTCTCAACTACAGAAGATGAATACATGGCAGCCACTCATGCAAGCAAGGAAACAATATGGTTACAAAGATTGCGTTTAGGTATTGGGTTGGTACAACAAGTAGTGAGATTAGATTGTGACAGTCAGAGTGCAATATTCCTGGAGAATAACCCATCTTATCATTCAAAGACAAAGCATATTGACGTTCAGTATCACTTTTTGAGAGACATGGTTGAGGAAAAGAAGGTATTGCTGGAAAAGGTTGACACTTTGAAGAATGTTGCAGATTCATTGACAAAGTCTGTGAGCACAAAAATGTTCTCCTAGTGTAGAGTAACAATGGGAATTGTTGCCCTAGATTGTTGACTATATAATCCCCTGGACCACTGGATGAAAATAAAAAAACAAGTGGGAGAATGTTGGGTATGTGTTATATTCTTTGCATGTGTGTGTGTGGGCGCATCATATTTGACAACTTTGTCTGAGGATCCCTCTACTAGTGTTAGTCGTGTCATGTGTGTCAGGTTCTTTCCTAGGGGGCTCCTAGGGGGCGGCAGGTATGCCCCCCCCCTAGTTACACACAGTGTTCGGCAACGGGTGGTATCTTGGGGCTGACGGGGGCGGTTTTTACTATTTTTAGCAGATTTTGCTATTTTTAGCGATTTTGTAAATTAATCCCAGATTAAGGGATTAGGGTTTTGGTATCTACGGAATACCTAAAAACATTGTATATATATTTTATGGTGAATGGTGAAATTATGTATAATGAATATAAGAAAGGTTTTCTCGGTTGAGGGTTTCCAGTATAAAATCTCTGTGTACTCTATGTATGAGCCATTGATTAAATTTTGTTTTTCTTAAGAATCTATATGCATTGCTTTACTTCACAGGTTTAAAACTTACACTTTGCACTTCTCTCCTGAGGTTAGGACTTGAAAAAGTCACCTATGCACTTCCTACGCTATCTCTACTGATTTATTTCAACACTTAATGAAGTGTCAATTCTATGCACTCTTTGCATTGGTCTTCCCTTTGAGATTTTACACTACTTTGAGTGTAGGCACACTCCTTGCTCTCGCTCTGTGTGAAATTACACTATCTCTCTTGATCTTGGTAATTTTTAAAGTCACCTGTGCACTCCTTGCGTTTTCTCTATGTAGAATAGCATTATCTCCCCTAAGCTTCTAAACATGTAAAGTGTTCGACCTCCACACACCTTGCGTTGGAACTGTGCACTCCTTGCACCGAGATTTCAGAAGACTAACAATTGAAACTTATCATAACATTAATGGTTCATTCAACCAACCATAAGATGCAAACACACACAAACACGGAGATAAATAACATAACATTTACCCAATTTCTCAAATATAAGCAATCTCATAAATCGAAAGCAATCCTCCTCTTCTATATTCCTTCAGCAAATATTTACAAGGATCTCAACAGCCTTCAGCATCTTTCATCATCTCTTTTTAGTAGCCTCTTCTGGGCATAGATTACAATGATTTATACATGAAGGGGCTTCTTTAGCCTTCCCTCCAGACTATTCTAGTGCTTTCATATCATAATTAAAATCATCCTACCACTAGGATTATTATAATAAATGAATAGTTACAATCTAGATATGAGAGGGCGCTCAAAATCTGTACAATCCTAGAGGAATTAAAAAAAAAAATCACAATCTCTTAGAGCACATACAATGGCTCTAGCTTCAAGATCTCAAGTGGTATTTAATTACAAAGTTTTCAAAATTAAAGTGGTGTGCCCTCCTTGGAATCCAAACCAGTTAAAGTGTGCTACCCTAGATCTTGAGTCGTCTTCCACTGCAACTCATTAAATGATGATGGCGATGCTCCAGCATCATACTCTGGGAAAAATATTCATGGACTTATATCCATGAGCTTCTCCACTCTCTTTCCATGCTTTTGGATGCCATTTTCATTTATCCAACTGGCATCTTCTGTTGGATGATTCTTCCATTTTACCAGATATTCATAATAAAAATTTCTCATGGTTTTCTTTGCAATTTTGTGATCTAAAATCCTCTCTATCTGTGAATTATCTGATATGGACATATGTCACTTCCATTGGATCTCCTCTTGACCATTTTTCCCTTATGTTTCATCCATCTTGTAAGGGTATAAGTCTTCTATAATAAATATTGGTGAAATTTCAATGTCCTCTGTGTTGGCAGCCAATTCAATTTTTTCTATTGACCTATAAGCTGCTTACACCTATGTCTTTTGAACTTCAAATTGTTGTCGCATTTTTCAAATAGTCGATATTTTCATTTCTTGCGACACTTGCAAATTGGTCTCCTTTAAGTTTTCACAACTATGAACGTGAAAAATTTTCCTTTCGAGGTCACATTTCGATCACTATATGAATTGTCGTCATCTTTTATCGATATTTTCTATGGCACTTACCTTTGGTTTATCATTATGTGGCTAAAAGGATTCTCGAACTATGCCTATTTGGACATTTTTATATCGATTGCATAATTTTATTTTATTAAGTTTGTGAGGCATTGAGCATATAGATTTATATTTTTTGTGATTGAATTTCATAGGGGTCATGATTTATTTTTGTTTTTATATGATGTGATCCTTATGATAATCTTTTGTGGCTCTTGGTTTGTAAATTTTATGAGTATCAATTGGCACAGTGGTTTAAAACTTTTGATTAAAAATTTATCCATTGGCGCATGGTTAACACCCGGTGTTGGTTACACGTTGAATATTCATGGTTTGAAAAACTATAGTTGTGATGGCGCGTTGGCATAACACTCACCATTTGATTTTTGGTTTTGGACTATGTTATGATTGTTTGAACAGAGGTTGAACTTGGCGGTTGTACTTTACCATAACTATTGTGCATGACGGTGAATAACTCTACCACCCTCGCATGTGCACATTAATGCTTCCCCTTCGATCGTTCATTGTTGTTATACCGAATGATTTTGCTTCTGTGCGTTGGTGAATTCGACCCAAACCCTTACCATGTGCTCACACCATGGTCCCAGTCATCCGATCTGAACCCAATGGGAGCCAGGCCCTGTTGATGTTTGACAGTGCCCGCAGTGACCTCGAGGACAATGGGTGGCTTCCATTTATACAAAAATTTGAGGGTTTTAACCTCTGCATAGCTCGACAATTCACCATGACCTTTGATGGCTGTCGAGCCAAGGTCGGCGATATTCAAATGCAAATTGACGAATAGTTTATCAGTCTTGCTACGGGTTTTCCTTCCACTGGACAACGATGGTCCAAGAATTGCAAAGTAGAGGAGGTCCCATGGACACTGCTCTTCTAGTCGCGTAAAATCACTTCCTGTGATAAAGGTTTTCCAGTAACTATGCTTAAACAGTGTTGGCTTGATTTATTGATGATAATAAAATAGTTTATCACCTGCGAAGGTTGGTACGGGTTTGTTTTCTTACACCACCTTCATTTTCTTATGGTTTTTATGGGTTATCAGCTCAATATGCCCTATTATTTTCATAGAAGCCTGTTTAAAATGTCAAAGAAGTACAAAAGAAATCAGGCTGATAGTAGCCTTTTGCATTATGGGTTGGTTAAGCTTATTGTTGTCTGTTATTTGAGTCTACACGGAGATTGTTGGAGCAATTTCATTGCTCAGAATGATTTTGAGGATTCGAACCCTACACAGGTTGACAAACCTGTGGTGAGCGAGGTTAAGGTTGTACCTCCAGTACCCTACAGTACCCTCCTACCTAAACCCTTGGTCGACCTTCCTACCGACCTACCCCATACTGTGACTAAGGGTGTTGAGACTGTTAAGCCTGTGGGCAAAATCCCAAGGCAAAACCCATTGTAAACGCTAAAGGCAAAAAGAATGCCCGTTTAATCTCACGAATGGCAAGAAATAAGCCAAAACCTCTTGTCGATCCAAGCCCTATCGTGTTGAGTGAGGACTCTAATTCGGAAGTGGAGTGTTTCTTGGCTAGCGAATACCCCTATTCTCAAGGTTTGTGTGCCGAACCCTCGTATGACTTTGTGTCAAACCTACCCCCTTGCCTACAGGACGACCCTAACTACCCAGGCATTAAGCTTCCTTGTGAAGCCCCTGATCATTCATCCAAACCCTCTCCTGCTCTGTCTGAATCTACAATGCCACCCTGTGATCAATGCAGCTCGTGGTTAGAGAGATATTATCTGGATGTTCCTATTCTTCAGTCAAGAATTCACTCTTTGGAGGACCAGGTTGCACTGCTTACCAGTCAAAAGGCTAAGCTACAAGCCACTGATAAGAAACAAAGGACGACAGGCTCCATCTTGTTTAAAAATGTGGAATCAGCCACAGCTGCCGTGAATTCTAAGTTGGCATAATTGAACAGCCTTCGTCATCACACAGGTATATTTTATCACTTGTTTATATAACGATTCGAATTCAATTTTGAACAATTCTCTTTACATCATTGATTGGCTATGTTACATTGTATGCATTCTATACATAGTTGTGGTTTGATTATATGGAAATTCGTTTTCCGAGTTTAGCTTTTATTGGATTCTCATTGATTTGATTGATCTTGGTGTGGATTTGATTTGTTTGATTTAGTTAAAATGGATGCTCTGCTGTTAATTGAAGTCATTTGTATCTATTCTAGACAAGAGTTGTTTCTCATATTTCAATTTTGAACACAATCACATTTCGATTCGATTTGGTTATAATGTATACGCTATGATTGGAAACAATTTTGATATGGTTAATTGTTACGGTTTTATGTCCCATATGACTTTCGACCAACAGGAATACAATTCGGATCATTTCCAATGTGACTCTATATAAACACACCCAAATCGTGAATAGATTCAATTCATAACGATTATGCTAAAAACCCAGCCGGTTAATTCGCATTGTTTTACTGTTAGCTCGACCATGTTATCAGTTGGATTCGTAATGGCAATGGATACTCTATTTGAATTTTATTCATAGAACGAGATCAACTATATCCAGATCCACGATTTATTTGTATATTAAACTCAGTCGTGATTTGTTTTGATTGTTTGCCCAGTTTGCAATTATAACTTTTGTTGATTCTATTAAGATTGAGATCACAATTAAACGATCCGGTCTGTTGACTGTGTAAGGATCAATGATCGAAATTTATCACAAATTTGGTTGGGTTGATGTTGTTATGTATGATTTCGTTTACACATAATCGAAACAGTCTTTCCATCTGTGTATTCAAACGATATGAATCTTTTGCTACATCATTATAGCTATAACGAGTGGAAAGTGGTTGTGTTGGATTAGACCGTATCACATACGATATGACTCATTATTGATTTCAATTGGATATGAAACAGTCTTGTTATTGTTCGACCCGATTTTATGGTAACAGTAAAACAGAGTATTCTTACCCCTGTTTTCGATTGAATCACTTTTGATTCTGTTTAATGTTGAATGATAAAATCATTTGAATCTTGACTAATTCGTTTTAAATGATCATTGGAAGATAATGGGATTTAATTCTTTTAAAAGATTTGATTTGATTTCAATTCTGATCCTGTATGTTATTTTAGACTAGCTACAGAATCAGATGATTCTGTAGCTAAGTCTATAGGATTAGATTTTTATTGTTTTGCTAATAAAATATCTTTCTAACTTGTTATTTTTGGTCTATTTCATATGAATTCGAAATTGCAGTGGATTTGATGAACAGTTAGAGGATATTTGAAATGTTTTGATTTCATTTTAGTTTCCTAGTTTAGTTGATTTTGGGAATATCTTCCCAGATTATGTAAACAGTTTGATATTATCCATAGGGAGGTTTTACCCTGTGGAAAGACTTATATATACTCATTATTTTTGTAATAACATCATCCTCATTTGTAGGAGAACAAGGATATGGAATTTTAATACAGACTGAGACAAAATTTGATATTCTGCTACAGCTTTAGCTTTTCATGATATCAATATTTTGTTCATGTTCTTGTGTATCTATTTGCATTTGGTTAATGACTACTTTAGATATCTTAATCATTTTTAAAATGATATAATTTAATCACTATAATCCATATCTGATTTCTTACAAGTGTGTAAGAAAACATAGCAATTGTTTAATTCAGTTTGTGAATGACAGATTTCTCTTCTTCATAAGTTGAATTATCAAGTATAAGTTTTTGCATAACAGGTTTCCCTTATTGCAGAGATTTATAAATCATATAATTTTTATGATTTTTTATGTATTGTTTGTCCTGTAAACAACTCAAAGAGCATTGCAGCCTATCGTTTACGAGAAGCTTTTGGATCAAACGGTGCGAGTTTCCTTCCTCCGACCAGCTTCGAAGTCATCATACACAGGACAAATTAGGAGTGTTTCTAGGTCAGTTAGTCATATGTTTGTTTAGTATATTTATTAGTAGTTTAGCTTAGATAGTAGTTTAGTTAGATATATATATGTGTGTTTAGTATATTAGATCGTTTGATTTCAGTAATTTTTATTTCTTATTCATAAAATCATAAAATCAAAAATATATCTCTGGCTGTCTTAGGGCAGAAAGCAAATGATTTTTACAGGTTTTATTTAAATCTGCCAATTGTAGATATTGTATATTTGTGAATAAGTTATAATTCAATTAGTAATTAAATAGTTAATTGGTAAAGTTAGTGTATTAGTAATTAGTAGATTGTATTATTAGAGTTAGTGTATTAGTAATTAGTAGTTTGTATATAGAATAGTTAGAGTAGTTTTTATTTAGTTTTAGTTTAGTTTGTTTAGTTATAGTTATATTAGTTTAGATTAGTTTTCTCTTTGGTTTTCTTAGAACCTTAGAACGGCCAATGGAGCCGTTAAACCCGTCAGGGTGGTCCATTCCAAACGGCTTGGGTTATTTAGACAACCCCGGACCGGTTCCACTCTCTCAGTTGACGGACGGTCATTTTCGCCCATCAACACTCTGGCAGTTCAATATCATAAGCATTTGTAGAAAACATTTTGACTTTACAAGGCCCTATCTTCTTCATCTTCAATGTATTATATTTCCCTCTTGGAAATATTTCCTTACTTAGGTGTGACAAGACTTGGTCTCCAATCTCAAAATTCACCTCTTTTCTTCTCTGGTCTATTATGTTCTTGTATCTTTGGTTGTTATCCTATAGTTGTCTTTTGATTTGATCATGCAACTTCTGCATCTCTGCAGCAAAATCCTCTGCTCCTGCACTTCAAAATTTAGCTTGTCCTAAATCTCTTAATTTTGGAATTCCTCTTGGATTCATTCCATATACTATCTGGAATGGACTCTTACCAGTACTCCAATTTGGTGAATCATTCTATGCAAACTCCACTTGAGGAAATATTTGGTCCCATTAACTGTTATGTTCATTTACCAAAATCCTTAGCAGATTCCCTAAGCCTCTATTCACTAATTCAGTGTATCCATTTATCTGAGGGTGATACGTTGAACTAAAAGACAAATTTGTCCCCAACTTTTTCCACAAAATCCTCCAAAAGTGTCCCACAAATTTGGTGTCTATGTCTGAGACTATACTCTTGGGTAACCCATGCAATTTCACGATTTCTTTGAAAAAACAACACTCTATGTGGACAAAATCACTAGTTTTGTGACATGGTATAAAATGTTCCATCTTTGAAAATATGTCAACCACCACAAATATTGAATCATTTCCCCTCTGGGTTATTGGCAATCCCAGAAAGAAATCAATACTTATAGCATCCCACAACCTATCTAGAATAGGAAATGGTTGATACAATCTTGTGTCTTGTTGGTTTCCTTTATCATATTAAAAAAAAAATCATATGTCCATGAACTTCTTCACATTATACCTCATTCCTATTTATTATTTGGGTTGGTTTTCATTGATGTAAACCCTTGAAGAATGTACGGTAGCGAATTTCGGTACCACAAAGGTTTGGGTAATGGACCCAAGTTTGTTTTATGTAAAATTGTATGAGTTTTAATATATTTTAAGGTAAGAATATTCTAGATGGATATTACATTCCATGCTATTTTTGGTGGTATGTGGAATGTCACATAACTCCTCAGGGTTAGAGAGTTATGGCTATGTGAAGTTGGAGAACTCCCATGAGTCATCAAGAAGCCCCAAAAGGTCAAAGTAGTCAAAGTGGTTGCAAAGAAGAAATTATTTAAATAATGAAGTGAAGTGATGAGTGTACTATAAGTCAAAGTGGATACAAAAGAAATTATTTAAATAATAAATTTAATGGAGAAATTACTAACTAGACAAGTGGTTAGAAGTGAGTTAGCCCTAAAATAAGGAAAGGGGTTTAAGAGATTTTAGAGGGTAAATAATAAAGTGAAGTGATGAGTGTACTATAATTCAAATTGGATACAAAATAAATTATTTAAATAATAAAGTTAATGGAAAATTACTAAGTGGATAAGTGGTTATAAGTGGGTTAACCCTAAAATAAGGAAAGTGGGTTAAGATGGTTAAAAGGTAACCCCTTGAGGAAGCTACATGAAAGTATAAATAACAGGCAAGGCTCTCTAATTTTAATCACACTTGAATATATTGAATCTATACAAGGAACTGAGGTAACCAAAGGATATATAAGCCTAATTTCAGAGGGAAGGTGAAGTAAAGAAGGTTGAAATTCAAGGGAGGATAAATTCTTTTGATGATTTTTTCTAAGGTATGTTATTTACAGGTCATCTCACCATTTTCGCAATAAAGTTTTTCCTAGAATGATTCAGACTGTGAAATTGGGAGGTCGTTGAGGAAAGATATCCAAATAGATGCGATAAAAATTTTATCTTGTCGGTCGTTGTATTTTTGTAGTTATACTCTGTGGAAAATAGGATTTTGGCTAGTCCTGAAACTAGTCTAAAACAGGTGTTTCGGGTAAAAACGTCATAACTTCTTCATAACATATTCAAATTCAGTAAGACCAAATGTATTGGTTATAGTAAAGTATGTATTATTATTTGTGCCATGTTCAGATCCATACAAAAAATATTCCATGTGGGGCATTCCCTACAAGTTCTCTCTCTAGAATAAGCCAGAATTCAACAAGGTATGTCATTTTTGCTATAACTCCTTTTCTAAGAGGTTCGAAGTAGTGAAACCTGGAGGAATTGCATAAAAGACATTGAATAAAATTGTGCACTATTTTCATATCTTTATTCATTATAGGTACATATTTATGATTATTTCAAGTTAGGGTTGTTGACTAATCCAAAAATAGTCATGTTAGACTAAAGTAAAGTTTGATGAAAATGCTAGTCTCTTGTTGTTAAAGTTAAGGAAGGTTTGTAGGTATGTGATCATACACACCAGGTATATTACAGAGTTACAAATCAGATTTGGATGATGAAATTGATGAGGGATTTTGGTTGAGGTACATGTTGGGTACATGGTTGAGACAAGTAGTTGATGATTTGGCACATACATGAGGTGTATAGTTGATGATGTTGGTACATCTTGATGAGTCATAGTTGATGAGTAGTTGATGCATGATTGGTACATACTTGGTATATGGTTGGAGGCACTTGTTAGTAGTATTGCTGACACACGGTTTATGGATGATGTAGCATACTTGTCTTGGTATATTATTAGAAGCACATATTGATCTTGGTGATGATTATGAGTTGTTTTGTTATGCTTGGTTGATGCACATATTGGTGATATTGTGCATATGGTTGAGATTTGTCTTGGTGAGTAGACCTAATTTGGTTGATCATATTGATGAGACAAGTTGTTGTGATAGGTTGTTTGGACAGGTTATTGTGACAGGTTATTTGTATAGGTTTGTTGCATGGTTAATGCATTTGTTTATGCTACAGGTTGAGGTACAGGTTGATGTATGGTATATGTTGGCACAGGTTATTGGTACAGGTTGTTATAGGTTGATTGGTAGAGGTTTACATTAGTATATCTCACAGTGATAGTGTGATGGTGTGACGTAGCACCCCTACCTCAGTAGGCTCTGCGTGACCTCCCGATCTAAGGATCGTTCTTAATCTCCCCTTTGAGTCGAAATGACTCTTTGATTCCTAGCTAGAATCTTCACACTTGTAACCATAGGTCATTCTAGATTTACGCTTGTGCGAACAATCACAAGGCGCAAACCTCAACTCCACGTGACCAACCGATATACCCACGACCTTCAGCCGAAAAGGTGTTTCGGGTTTCGTGACTTCATGATTCCTATTGTGAGTCCCCTCGACTCCTTCAATCCCTGAAACCATGAAATGGGATAACGGGTCCTCATCTCCTCCCTTATGCCTCGACCATATGACCTTAGTCATGTCCTGGGGTCCACCTCCGAGTGCGTCAGAATTTCACAACTCGGGAATTCACGATGCAACCTCCTCTCCTTCTTCCGAAGTCCAAACTCGTGAATTATTTGTTGCGGATTGACGGTTTAGATCCTTCTACGATCTGACGGCCCAGATCCTGTCAGGATTTCACGAATCAGGATTTCGCGACTCTTGACTTCTCGTCACGACTTTCTCCACACTCCTGAATCCCGAAATGTCGAAATTTGAAGTACTAGATCAACGACTCTCGTCAGTCTAGATCTAATGGTGACTATTCCTCCTGACCTTGTGAGTGTTGACAGACACTCAGTCTTAACTCCTTCACTAATCCAATGGATCCAACGATCGATGGCGAATCAGTGGTTCTACCTCTGAGAATTTTGACCATCCRTTGAGTTCCTTAGCAACTCATGGCCAAACAACTTGGTGTCTTTCCTCCTGAACTTGGTTTTCTATGAAGCCTCTATGAGCCTCGTCCTTCCTTTGAACTCCACAAAGTCTCTATCCCTCCTAAGCTTATACTTCGCTTSAAACTCAATATTTCTAAGGGATTCTCACACGCACTTCTTGCAGCTTCTCAATAATATATGATTATCTGAACTTATCAGTTATGTACACTCCTTATGATAGTAACTCTTCAACCACTCACTAGGTTGGAAAATTATAAGACTTCAACCGACATGAACACTCCTTGCACGGCTCTGTTCTATACTCACACTTTTGCTGGTATCAAAACAATGACATCTCTCTTGAGATTTTCTGAGATAAAACTCAGAACTTGTGAATGCACTCCTTGCAGACCTTCACTACACTTTGTCAGATATTCAAAATATGTCTTCCTACAGGTCTTCTTGCTAACTCTCTGATCAATGATCTTTTCCATCTGTGACTTTTCAGCTACAGGAATTTGTTTGACGCACTGAGCATCCTGTTGAATATCTTCTCCATCTTCTTTATCTTATCTGTAAGGATACAGATCTGCTATGTTTAATATGGGTGATATGCCCACACCATCTGGAAATTCTATCTCATAAGCATTTTCCTCAAAATCTTACATGACCCTATCTTTTTCATATTCATCTTATTATATGTTCCCCTTGGGAACATTTCTTTTCTCAGATGCACTAAAACTAAATCTCCCACTTCAAATTGAATATCTCTTCTATGTTGATCTGCTTTGTGTTTATACTCCTGGTTGGAATTCTGAAATCGCTATTTAATCTTACTGTGGAGCTCTTGCATCTCTGTTGCAAAATCTTCCTCTCCATCACTTCTGAACTCACTCTGCTCTAAGTTCCTCAACTCAGATATTGCTCTTGGTATTCATATAAATTATATAGAATGGAATTTTTCTAGTGCTCCTGTTTGCTGAATCGTTATATGCAAATTCTGCTTGTGGAAAAATCTAATCCCACTGACTATGATGTTCAGCTACTAAAATCCTCAACAAATCTCCCAAACTTTGATTTACTAACTCAGTCTGTCCATCCTTCTGAGGGTGATATGTTGAGATAAAAGATAATTTTGTCCCCAGCTTCTTCCATAGTGTCCTCCAGAAATGACCAACAAATCTGGTATCTCAATCTAAAGCAATACTCTTGGGTAAACCATGAATTTGAACAACTTCTTTGAAAAAAAACATTTCAATGTGAGTTGCATCACTGGTTTTCTAACACAAAATGAAATGTGCCATTTTGTAAAATATGTCGACTGCCATGAATATGGAATCAAAACCTCTTTGTGTCATCAGCATTCCTAACACAAAATCCATGCTTACTGCGTCCCATGGCCTCTTTGGTACTGGCAATGGTTGATATAATCATGTATTATGTATTTTCCCCTTTGTGTGATGGCATATTTTGAATCTATTCACAAATTTCTTGATATTTGTCCTCATCCCTGGCCAATAATATAAACTGTTTAGTTGCGCAAATGTTTTATCATGGCCGAAATATCCATCCAATCCTCCACTATGTTTTTCCTTTAAAATGTTTTCCCTCATAGAACTCTTTGGGATACACAACTGATTTCCTTTGAATAATAATCCATCTTGAATTAAATATTCAATCCATTGGCTTTTGTCTCTCAGAACAGGATTTTCACATGCTTCATAAGCGTCCTTGAAATCTGAATCATCTTTGTACATATCCTTAAGGCTATCAAAACCTAAGGTCTTCATGCGAAACTCCTGCAGAATCAAACATTTCCTGGTCAATGCATCAACAACCTTTTTAGCATTTCCATAAATGTGTTTTGTAAAAAAAGTAAAGTTCTACATAAATTCAACCCATTTTGTATGTTTCTGGTTTAGTTTCTACTGTCTAGTTATGAATTGTAAAGCATGGTTTTTTCTATACAAAATGAACTTTTTCGGAACTAAGTAGTGCCTCAATTTCTTTAATGCATGTATGGCTTCATAAAAATCCTTATCATATGTGGAATATTTTATTTTGGCATCATTCAGCTTCTCACTAAAGTATGAAATTGGTCTATTGTCTTGACTTATGACTGCTCCAACCGTGAATCCACTTGCGTCACATCTGACTTGAAATGTTTTACTGAAGTCTGGCAAAACTAGAACTCGTTGTTCAGTTATATTTTCCTTCAATAAATTGAAACTTTTCTCTACTTCCTCTATCCAATGAAAATATTTATGTCTTTTCTTGATTGTGTCCATCATTGGTGCAGAAATTCCACTAAAATTCTTGATGAACTTCATGTAAACACTGGCTAGTCCATGGAATATTTTGAATTCAAAGATATTCTTCGGCGATGGACATTCTTTGATTTATTTTACCTTTTCAAGATCCATCTTCAACTCATTTGAAGAGATCACAAAACCTAAATAAACAAGATCTTTCTTCATGAAAGACGACTTTCTCAAATTTATCATCAATTTCTCTTGATGTAATCTCCTCATCACTAGAGTTAGGTGTCTCAAGTGTTCTTCCTCAATCTTACTGAATATCAATATATCATCAAGATACACAATCACAAACTTTCCAATGAAATATTTCAAGACTTTATTCATCAATCTCATAAAAGTACTTGGCGCATTCGTCAAACCAAACAGCATGACAAGTCATTCATACAGCCCTTCATTCATCTTGAATGTTGTGTTCCATTCATCACCTTACCTCATTCGAATCTGATGATATCCTCTTTTCAAATCAATCTTTGAAAAAAAATTTGCTCCACTCAAGATATCCATCAAGTCATCCATCCTCGGTAGAGGAAATATATACCTGATGGTGATTTTGTTTATAGTCATCGAGTATGTACACATTCTCCATCCACCATCCTTCTTTGGACTTAACATTGTTGGCATAGTGCATGGACTCAAGCTTTCTCTAATCAACCTTTTTTCCATCAAATCTTGGACTTGTTTCTTAACCTCTTCATTCTCCTGTGGCGTCAATATGTACGCTTCTTTGTTTGGTAAACTCACTCCTGGTATAATTTCAATGTGATGGCTTATACTTCTTATGGGCAGCAACAAACAAGGTAAATCGTCCACCACTATATCAACAAAATTCTCCAGCAGTTCCTGAATTTCCTCTGGTAGATCATCTATCGAAGTATTGGTAAAGATGACTCTAGGTTTCCTAACCACATCAAAATGCATTTCTTTACCCTTCTTGGCTTCATCCAGAAGTTCCTTCCCACTCATGAGTAGTATAGTATTGTTTGTTTCTTCTTTCACCTTATTGTCTTCAATTGGCAGCAACATATGCATCCTACCATTCTTCTCCAAGGTATAGGTATTCTTTCTTCCATCATGAACAACATTCATGTCATATTGCCACGGCCTCCCCAACAAAATATGACATACATCCATGGGAATAACATCACATAAGTTCTCATCTCTATATCCCCCTATCTTAAATTCAACTAAACATTGTTTAGTGACAGTTACCTGATGCCCTTTTTGCAACCACGAACCCTTGTATGGGCTCAGATGTGAAACTTTCTCCAATTCTAGCTTATCCACCATTTCTATGGATACTAGATTATTTGTTCTTCCATTGTCTATTATCACCTTGCATACCCTATCCTTGGTCTTGAAAGCAGTTCTAAACAAATTTTTCCTCTGGACTGGATTCTCCATCTCTTTCTCTGGCTTCAAGAGAATTTTCCTCATCATTAAGGATATTCTTCCTTCTACATCTTCTGCCTCAAAAAATTTCCTCTTCACTTCTGAAATGTGATCTTTTCCTCCTCCATCTCTTTTTCTATCAGGACATTCAAAATATTTGTGTCCTATCTTTCAACAGACAAAACACTTTATTTCACCTCCTTTGCCTCTTCCTCTTCTTCTTGCTCACAGAAAAGTGTTCTTATTGGCATATTGTCTTCTCTGTGAACTTCCTCCTCTTTCAGGGTTATTATGGGGCTTATTTTATTCATCCTTGGGCTTTTGTACTCTGTCTTGGGAAATTGCTTTTCCTCTTCTTTGAATTCTACCTCTACCCTTTTGACCTTGCTTTCGGGCCAATTTTTCTTCTACTTTCAGAGCTATCTGATAAGCATATTCTACATTCTTGATAGTCACCATTCTCATCTCATCCTAAATGTCATATATATAGCGACCTTTTCATCATCACTTTCATGATGACCAGTCCTAATGTTTATCTGGTAAAATTCTTCAGTGTATTCCTTCACTGTCATCCCTTTCTGTCTCAAATTCTGCATTCTTCAAAACAGATTAATTTGGTAATCTCTGGGTATGAATTTGGATTTCATCTTTGCAACCATTCTATCCCATATTTTGATTCTTTGCTTTCCCTTGCAACTCTTTTCAGCCTACAGTTCATCCCACCATAGTGCTGCATGCCCTTTCAGTCTAGTGACAACATGTTTTACTTTCTTATCCTATTTGATATCCTCAGAATCGAAGTATTTATCCAGATCTCTAAACCAATCTAGAAGCTCCCCAACATCTAAGTTTCCTTCATACATCGGGATGTCCATTTTTGCTCTGGCCCCTATTCTTGCAACAACTATGAATATGCGTTCTTCTACAGCATATTCGACTACAACTGCTTCTTCGTCGAGTCTTGCTTCATTCTCATTTTCGAATTCACTGACATCTCCAGCATCAGTTGTTCATTTCTATGTTGTCTCCATAGCATCTAATCAAGCATAGAGTTCTCTCATTTCCCTTTCCATAGTTGGATCGGGTGTTGGTCTCTCTTGACATCTTCTAGGCCGCATTGTTTAAATCTGTTCCACATAGAATTCAAATAACAACTTGCCTTCTATCTCTCTTGCTTACATAAAACAATGATTGTAAGCTCTTATACCACCTGACACAACACCCCTACCTCAGTAGGCTCTGCGTGACCTCCCAGTATAAGGACCGTTCTTAATATCCCCTTTGAGTCGAAATGACTCTTTGATTCCCAACTGGAATCTTCACACTTATAACCACAAGTCATTCTAGAGTTACTCTTGTGCAAACAAGCAAAAGGCACAAACCTCAACTCCATGTGACCAACATATATGACCATGACCTTCACCCAAAAAGATGTTTCGAGTTTTGCGACTTCGCGATTCCTGTTGTGAGTCCCCTTGACTACTTCAATCCTCGAAACTTTGAAATGGCCTAATGGGTCCTCAGCTCCTCCCTTATGCCTTGACCATATGAACTTAGTCACATCCTGGGGTCCACCTATGAGCACATTGGAATTTCGTGACTTGGGAGTTCACGAGGCAACCTCCTCTCCTTCTCCCGAAATCTAAACTTGTGACTTCTTTGTTGTGGATCGACGATCCAGATCCTTCTACGATCTGATGGCCCAGATCCTGTCAAGATTTTGTGAATCATAATTTTGTGACTCTTGACTTCTCGTCACTACTTTCTCCACATTCTCGAATCCTGAAATGCCAAAATTCAAAGTACTATATCAACGACTCTCATTGGTCCAGATCTAACAACAACTATTCCTCCTAATCTTGTGAGTGTTGACAGACACTCAGTCTTAACTCCTCCACTGATCGACTGTATCCAATGGTCCATGGAAAATCGGTGGTTCTCCCTCTGAGAATTTCAACCATCCGTTGAGTTCCTTAGCAACTCCTGGCCAAACAACTTGGCATCTTTCCTCCTAAACTTGGTTTTCTGTAAATCCTCTATGAGCCTCATCCTTCCTTTGAAGTCCATGAAGTATCTATCCCTCCTAATCTTATACTTCACTTCAAACTCCATATTTCTAAGGGATTCTTGCATGCACTTCTTGCATCTTCTCGATAATATATGATTATATTAACTTCTCAGTTATGTGCACTCCTTGTGAAAGTAACTCTTCAACCACTCACTAGGTTAGAAAAGTCTAAGACTTCAACCGGCTTGCACACTCCTTTCACGTCTCTGTGATATACTCGCACTTTTGTTGGTATAAGAACAACGGTAGCTCTCCTGAGCTTTTCTAAGATAAAAAATAGAACTTGTCAACGCACTCCTTGGGGACCTTCACTGCACTCCTTGCAGGAATTGTCAGGACGAGAAACAATTGAAACTCATACTCTTCTTCTCACGGACTTCATACATTCAACATGAAATCATACATACAAACACAGCATTGAAACAAATGCATAACAAAGCATATAAGAAAATTGTAAGCATACCATTCAATAGATGTAAACAGAATTCATAAACACCATGAAATTGGATCAAAGCTTTCTTATATTAATCCAAGTGCATCTGTACATGGGTTCAATAGCAATCGTTATCTACTTATATAATCTTCTACAACCTATCTTCTGCTCTATTCTCCTATTCTCTTGCTCTTCATCTCTTACAATTACAATGAGAATAATATTACCATACAATACATACGAGGGATATTTCTATAGTTTTCCCTCCTACAGCTATAACTATCTGATCGAATTAAAAGATCTACAACTACTTTACATTGATTACATTAATTACCTACAATCAACAGATGAGAGAAACTGCTCATGATCTGGGTTACAATATCCAAACCATAAAATAAAAAATATCTTCCAAGATATTACATTAATGTTTTATCTTTTCAAATTCAAATCGTTCTCAAAATGTGCGCTGGTGCATTTTCAGTTGTCCCCCACTTGCTTTGCTAGCTTTCTTACGATGCTCCTGCATCACAGTGGTTCCATCATTCTACTTCTATGTCAAGGAGGTTGGACGGGGAAAGGACAGGTGGTTGTAGCCACCTTCCGGTTGTAGCCAGAGAACATAGTGGGTTGTAGCCTCCTTCTAGTTGTAGCCAGAGAATTGGGGAGTTGGAGCTTCCCTCAGGTTGTATCCTGAGAAACTAGGGGTTTGTAGCCTCCTTCTGTTTGTAGCCAAAGAATTGGGGAGTTGGAGCTTCCTTCAGGTTGTATCCTGAGAAACTAGGGTGTTGGAGCCTCCTTCCAATTGTAGCCTGAAAACAAAGGAAGTTGGTTCTTCCAATGAATGTAATTCTTAAATATATATAAGAAAAATCATTATGTGATTTTCTCTCGCTTTGTGTAATATTCCAAATATAAAAAGTATGCAGAACAGAAATAAAATGCTAGAAATAGTATATGAACAACAATATAACCAGAACAACACCATAATAATACCAAAATGATACCAGAATAACACCAGAAAGAGAACTTTGATTACTGAGAGAAATGTTCACTTGCCTCTTCAAGGGGGAAACCTCCAATAGAGAAAATCTCTATTACAATAATATCCAAGAAAAAAAATTTCATACCCTCGACTCCTATTTATATTAAATATGTCTATCAAAAGAACCATCTAGAGGAAGATCCTTCTAGAAGTGGAAGCTTCTATTAGGTCTTCTTACATTGGACGTATTCTTCCTTATTGCTAGGCCTTATTAATATTGACCTTTATTACATCATAATATATTATTCTACCTACGTGAGTAGTTAGGTCCCTAACATTTCCTCCCCCTTAAAAATAACCTTGTCCTCAAGGCTTGAGATGTGGAAATTGCTGCAGAATGGTACTTGGTTTCCAAGTGGCATCTACTAGAGTTTTATCTTTCCACTAGACTAACACTTCCTTGATGGTTCACTGACGTAGACGACACTCATGCTAGTCCAAAACTACTTGTGGTTGTAACCAAATGGATCCTTCTTCATCCAACTCAGGAAGGTTGGTTTGAGTTTGGCACTTAGTTCCAATCACCTTCTTTAAGCAGGAAACATGAAAAATGGGATGGATCTTAGAATGACTAGGCAAAGCTAACTGATAGGCCACTTGTCCCACAAACTTGAGAAAGGTATAAGGACCATAAAATTTGGGCACCAATTTCTGATGATGGTCAGCCTTAAGGGAATTTTTCTTGTAAGGTTGCAGTCGAAGAAACACATGATCCCCTTCTGTAAATTGATGTTCAGAGAGACCTTGATCTTCTTGTTTCTTCATGTGATTTTGGGCCATGAACAAATTCTCTTTGAGGGTATGGAGAATAGCCTCTCGAACTGTAAGTGTTTGGTCAACCGCCTGGACCTTCAAGACACCTGGAAAATATGAGAGAATTGAAGGTGGATTTTGTCCATATACCACTTCAAAATGAGTCATGCGGGTAGTTGTATGGTATGAAGTGTTGTACCACCATTAAGCTAGTGGTAACCATTGAGCCCACTGATTTTTATTTTCTGAGGAAAAACACCTCAAATATGTTTCCAAACACTTGTTGACAACTTTAGTTTGACCATCAGTATGGGGATGATAAGTTGTGATGAGATGAAATTGGTGCCTTGTAGCTTGAACAATTCTTTCCAAAAATTGTTGGTGAAAGTTGGGTTGTGATCAGAAACAATAGAATGTGGCATGCCATGAAGCTTTAAGACCTGATCCATGAAAATTTCAGCCACAATGGATGTTGTAAATGGGTGTTGAAGAGCACATAAATGAGCATACTTGGAAAGACGATGAACTACCACCATGATGACTGATTTATTGCCCGATTTAGGTAATCCTACAATAAAATCCCTAGAGATATCCCACCAAATAGCAGGTGGAATCGAAAGTGGTTGTAGTGTGCCAGGAGATTTGACTGTTTTTCCCTTGTTTCATTGACACAAATCACATTTAGCCACAAAATTACAAACATCCTATTTCATACCATCCTAGAAAAAAGAATGTTTGACCCTGTCATAGATTTTGGTAAACCCAGAGTGCCCAGTTGTGGGTGTAGCATGAAGCTCAGAAAGTACTGCGGATTTAATTTTTGACTATTTACTTAAATACAAATGGCCTTTGTATCAAATCTCATCATGGAGCCAAGAGTACCCTAGGGAAACTAGAGAACTACAACTGTTGTATCAGATGTGAACTTTTTGAATCGTGTAGCCATTCCTGGTGAACAGCTTGGATCTAATCTAGTACAATGAAGGAGAGAGAAAAAAGGGACCCTTCATCTTCATATTTTTGGGAAAGTGCATCTGCAACCACAATGTCTTTTCCTTTCTTGTAAACTTGTAAATGATCTCATAATCATATCCAAAGATCTTAGTCACCCATTTTTGTTTCTCTAGGGAGAAATGTGTTGTTCCATAAAATACTTGAGGCTTTGATGATCTGTCTTAATTTGGAAGCGTTTCCCCAATAGATAAGGGCGCCAAAGATCAACGACATGTATAATAGCTAACATTTCCTTTTCATATATTGATTTGCCCAAATTTCTCTCAGACAATTGCTTGCTAGTAAAGGCCAAAGGTCAACCCTCTTGCATAAGGAGAGCGCCAATTCCTTTCCTTGAAACATCACATTCCAAGACAAAGGTCTTTGTGAAATCATGAAGGGACAGGATTGGAGTGGTGCACATGGCCATATTCAAGGTTTGAAAATCCTGAGAAGTTGTTGGCGTCCAAGTGAAAGAGTTATTTTTAAGGAGTGTAGTGAGAGGCGTCGCAATCTTTCCATACTTCTTAACAAACTTGTGATAATAACCTATTAAGACCAGAAATCCACGCAATATTTTGAGATTCATTGGATGAGGTTGGTCTTGCATAGCTTCAATATTTTTAGGATCCACCCTAACTTCGGCCTTGCTAACAAGATGATCCAAGTACTCAACTTTTGAGGCACCAAAATAAAATTTAGATTGTTTCAGGAAAAGTTGGTGCTGAGAGAGTAGATGGAGAACTCGGTCCACATGAGCAAGATGGTATGTCTAGTTTTTTCTATAGATGAGGATATCATCAAAGAAAACTAAGACAAAATGAGGGATAAAAGGACGGAAGACATGATTCATGAGGCTTTGGAAAGTGGAGGGAGAATTACACAAGCCAAAGGGCATGAAAAAAAAATCATAGTGGCCCTCATGAGTTATAAAGGTAGTATTAGGAATGTTTGCCTCTTTCATACGGATCTAGTGGTAGCTAGAAGGAAGATCAAGTTTAGTAAAGAACCGGGCACCACTCAATTCATCAATGACAGGAATGGGAAATTTGTATTTAATGGTGAGTTTATTGAGGGCATGGAAGTTAGGAAACATGTGCCAAGAACCATCTTTCTTAAGGATCATGACCACGGGAGAAGAGTAGGGGCTTGTACTAGGGTGGATAACACCTACGTTGAGAAGTTCTTGAACCATTTTCTCAATTTCATTTTTTGGAGAAAAGGGGTGATGATAGAGACGGATATTTGGAGGAAGGATTACTGGGACAAGGGGAATGGAATGATCATGAACACCAGGGAAAGGAGGGCTTGGAGTTCCTATGGAAAAAACCACTTGATGTTTAGAGAGGATGGATTGGAGGTCCTGCGGCACAGAGGGTGTCTCAATTGCTTGTATGGCATGGAGTTGGGAAATAATGATAGAATGACCTTTCTTGAGTAGCTTTTCCATGCTATGGGAACTAATGATCTCAGGGGAACTAGCGGTGATGCCTTGGAACTTATATTGTTGGCCCTTCTGGTCGAATTGCATGGTTAATTCCTTAAAATCCATGAGAATGGGACCCAAAGTCCTTAGCCAGTCTACACCCAACACAATGTCACAACCAACCATGTTGATAGAAAAAATATGAGATTTCAAGTGGTAGTCACCAATTTGGAGACGTAAATTTTCACAATGCCCTCCACATTTCATGTACCCACCATTGGCAATCATGATTTGGAAATTATTGACTGCGCGGATATAGAAATTACTTTCTTGGGCATTGCAACGATGAATAAAATTATGGGTTCTTTCACTATCAACAAGAATGATGACCTTCCTATGCTTGATTGATCCAGGTGGATATTGGTGGCCACCCACCTTTTTTGACTGGATTAAAACAGTTTTCTGGCAATTTTGGCAATTTACTATTTTTAGTAGGTTTTAACTTTCGGGGCAATTTTGAGGGCCTAAATGAAAGTTTTTAGAGATTGAGGTTCTCAAATATATCCAAAGGAATATTTGAGCCCCCAAAATTAATCTCCTCGACGATACCTTTCCAACGAGCTATCATACACCTAAAACGGAGATCGTATGCAAAAGTTACGACCCCAGGAAGTTGATGTACTAACTTACCCAAACGGGGCCCACATGACTTTTGGCGCTTCATCTCCTAGGGTTAGGTTTTTGGATGTCTAAGACTTTTGGCATTCCTGTTTATTGTAAAAATTCCTTCAGAGCCTCATTGTAATCATCTTCTTGCGAATGCGAGTAGCCGTCACATCTCTTCTCAGAGATAAGCTGCCACCATTCTAGCGAGTCTTTCACTCTGTATTTTTACAGTCTCTGTACATTTCTTTCATTAATAGAAATCGTGTATTAATGTATCTCTATATTTATGGTTGTATCTCTGACATATTCCTGTTATATTATTGGATATACGCGATATATCTGTGCATTTCTTTATTATATCTCTGCTCTCATTTCGTGCCGAGGCCTTCAGAGCCTCATTGTAATCATCTTCTTGCGAATGCAAGTAGCCGTCACTTCTCTTCTCAGAGATAAGCTGCCACCATTCTAGCGAGTCTTTCACTCTGTATTTTTACAGTCTCTATACATTTCTTTCATTATATCTCTGCTCTCATTTCGTGCCAAAAATAAATCTGGATCATTGATGTAACCAATTAGCTTGAGGGTTTGGGGAGCAGAGAAGCTAGTGAGATCATTTAGGGAAATGATCGGTTCTACTTTGAAAGGGTCTGAGGGAGGGGTTATGTCAGTGGGTTCAGGTGACACAGAAACAAGGGAAGCTTCAACATCCTCTTCTGAAACATCCTCCGAGATGGCCATAAAAATATTTTGTTCCTTACACTTGTGTCCCGGAAAATATTTGTCATCACAATTATAACAAAGGCCTTTGAGTTGGAGTTCAACCATTTTGTCCCTAGTCGATTTTTGGATCTTTAGTGGAGTAGAAGGAGGAGTGGGATTTACTGGTTTAGTGCGAAGAATAAAGGGGGGTTTTTGGTTTTGAGAACAGACAACCTGTTGTTCTTCCTTAGCTCATTTAGTAGCCTCCACCCAACTTTGAGGCAGATGCATGAGGACATGGGAACGAATATCATCCTTGAAGCCACTGATAAAACATGCTCAGAAAAAAACATCAGACATGCCCTCTGTACAAAAATTCATTCATTCAAAAGCAGCTATAAAGTCTTCCACTATGACAAATTGTTTCAACTTTGTCAAATGGCCTAAATGGTTGGTGTTAGTGTCAAAGCATTCATAAAGATTTGTCACAAAGTGTGTCCAAGTAACATACCCTTGTTGGGAAATTTTTCTCCATTGCCAACGTTCTTGATCTAGATGGAGAACACCATACCAAAGTTTGTCCAACTCATCCATAATGTCGTACAAAAATAAATAATGTTCGATTTGAGTTACCCAACCAGTGGGATCTGAGCCATCACATTTGGTCACATCCACACATGGAAGGAATAGGTCACGTTGAAAGTGATGGGGCTAAAAATTATGGGAATGAGAGGAAGTTTCAGCTTCGGTATGCAAAGGTGGGTCAGATAAGGGAGGATCTGCAGGGATATGCATCTTGGTGCAGACCATTGTAGCGACAGATTCAAGCTGGGTAGTAATTTCTTGTTTGAGGTCTTGTTTGAGTTCCTCGATTGAGGCGATGATGGAGGAATGCATGTTTTTATTGATGGTGTCAATATTGGCACTGAGTTGTCTCACTTCTTGTTGGGTCTCTGTGAAATTAGATTGCAAGGTATTGAAGCGAGCTTCCAAGTCTTGGCTATGAGTATAGGCCATGATGACGAGGGAATCGAAAAGGGGCAGGTGGGGTCAAAAAAATTTGCTGAAAAATGATAGGTATGAATGTGATAAGGGAAAAGAGAGAAATCCAATGGAATAGGTCTCAAATAATGGTGCAACCGGATCCAGACTTTTTTTTATTTTTTATTTACACCTGCGGAAAGTGCTCTGATACCACTTGTAATATTCTAGATATAAAAAGTATGCAGAATAGAAATAAAATGCTAGAAATGGAAAATGAACAACAATATAACCAAAACAACACCACAATAATACCAAAATGATACCAGAATAACACTAGAAAGAGAACTTTAATTACTGAGAGAAATTTTCACTTGCCTCTTCAAGGGGGCAACCTCCAGCAGAGCAGAGCTCTATTACAATAATATCCAAGACAAAAGTTCTCATACCCTCGACTCCTATTTATACTAAATATGTATATCAAAAGAACCATCTAGAGGAAGATCCTTCTAGAAGCGGAAGCTTCTATTAGGTATTCTTACATTGGACTTATTCTTCCTTGTTTCTAGGCCTTATTAATATTGACCTTTATTACATCAAAATATATTATTCTACCTACGTGAGGGGTTAGGTCCATAACACTTTGGTCTTCCACATAAAAAAACTGGTGTACTTTGTATGTGTATGATTTCTCATTTGTTCATTGTTTATTTACTCTGAAACTATTGGATGAGAATGCTACAATGATATAACACTTGCATTTTGTGGTTAAAAATAATTATTTCTCTATTACTAATTCACCCCCTCCCCTTCTCAGTAATCCAACAATTGGTATCAGAGTCGGTTCCTTCAAGAATCAGTTTAACCAGTGCAAGGTAGATCATGGAGAGCAACAACATGTATAAACATGGAATACCACAGTTTGATGGACATAAGTATGCATTTTGGTGCAGAAGGATGAAAACATATATACAAGCACAGGGATTTGAAATTTGGCAATCTATAGTAGATGGATACAAAGAACCAACAGTTCTGCCAACAAGTGAAAGAGCAATAAAAATCGTTCAAAATAATTCCAAAGCCACAAATGCACCTCTAAATGGTCTTAGTGAATCGGTATACACCAAAGTTATGCATTGTAAATCTGCTAAATATATTTGGGACAAACTTCAAAATATTTATGAAGGAGATTCAAAATTCAAAGCAGCAAAGCTTCAAACTTACAGAGGTCAGTTCAAACAACTAAATATGAAGGAAGATGAGAATATTGCAGCTTACTTCTTACGAGTCAATGAAACAGTAAATGAAATCATAGGATTGGGAGAAGAAATTAAAGAATCTGTAATTGTTCAAAAGGTACTAATATCTCTTCTTATGAGATTTGATCCTAAGATATCAACACTAGAAGAAAGAACAGATCTAGACTCAATAAGAATGGACGAACTACATGGAATCTTCACAGCATATGAAATAAGAACTAAATAGGAAAATCCATATATAAAATAAGAAGCTTTCAAATCATCCAAAAGGTCAAAGAAAAAGGCAAAGAAAAAATAAAAAGAACATAGCAACAACAATGACATCTCAGAAGATGATGAAGAAATGGTCAATTTTATCAAGATATTGAAGGGAACCAACGGTAGATATAAAGGTAAGCTTCCATTTACTTGTTTTAATTGTGATGGTATTGGTCATTTTGTTAGAAAATATCCTCATAAGGAAAATAAGGAGAATGATGAAGATTATTCAAATAGCAAAAAAATATATAAAGGCAAAGGAACCACAAAGAATGTTTTCAAGAAAAGCTTATGCGCCAAAGAAGACATCTCCTTATTAGATGAAGATGAAGTCAGTGATAGTGAGACAAAAAGAGTTCTATTCATGGAAGTAGAAGACTCTGATAAAGAAGACATCAAAGAAGAATATGAAGAGCCAGAATTTGACTAACGATAAGAATTGTTGACTTCCATAGAATCTATAAGAAGAGAAAACAAGAAAAACAAGAAGCTACAAGCAAAACTAGACAAGAAGGAAGACACTCAAGAACTAGAACAGATCATCATGGAATTGAAGTTTCAAATAGAACAATATAAAATAATTAAAGAAGCACTCAAAGAATAGTTAGAAGAAAGAGACTGGATCATTGGAAATTTGGAAGTAGAGATTGTCACATTAAGAAAGGATATTCAAAAGAAAAATATGCAGAACAGCTCAAAAGTTTTGGATGACATTATCAACAATCAAAGGCCCAATCATGACAAGTTTGGAATTGGATACAATCAGAAAAAAAAGGAATCAAGATCCAAAGCAACAGAACAAGAAAGATATTGAAAACGTTATGCAGGAACAATCAAAGGGGATAGGAAGACCTACAAGGAATATTACAGGGACACTCCTCCACCGAGAAGATTCATATTTTAGAATCAACGATCGACAAAAACAAATAGGACTTCTAAAGAAGAAGGATTCATAAGAGTAACTCCTTTTATAATATCTTCAACTCTTAGGTATCAAACTATCTTTTTGGGTTTATGTTGTGCATGCAATAATTTTTGACATAAAGATGTAAATTGTAGAGCTAATAGCAGGAACATAAACAATTTTGAAAGTCATAGACAAAATGATTATCCAAGAAGGCCTAGTGAAACACAGAGAAGAAGCTACAATAGGTTTGAATCATTGAGCACTAAAGTGGAATGATACAAGTGCAATAACTTTGGACACATGGCCAAAGATTGTAGAATGGAAGTCCCTAATATTAGAGAACAACAATAGTCACAGACATGAGCCTAAAAGAGAACATGGATAAGAGATCGCAAGATTGGAAATAAAACGAGATGAAGAAAATTCTACAGAGAAAAGGAAATATGTTATATACAAAAAGATTTGTAAAATAACTGAAAGAAGAGAAGGACAGGTAAATAAGAAATAGGTTCAAGAGATTGTACTTTCAGGCATTGTAGTGAAAGATGAATCCACAGATAGAAAGAAAGAAGTCAGAGCTCAGAGAGATGATGATGAATACACTTCAAGTCAGGAATTGTTCTGATCCATCCAACTTGGAGACTCCTAGATAATATGAATAATAGACAGGGGGATTCTATGCGGTAGCTGAGACAGACCAGAAAACCATCCTTCGAGCAGCTTGCAGAATTTGAGTAGACAGATTCAGTGAATTCAGTTAGAAGAAGTACAATATGATAGATTAAATAGTTGTAGTAATACTTAATGATAGTACAATGACATATGAGTCAAAATTATGGACAGTTGTGTAGTAGAGTCTTTAATAGTATGGGCAGATATGGGCGTGAAACCAGTTTTTCTAAATGGGGAACTTGAAGAAGAAGTCTACATTGAACAAATAGTTCCTAGAGCATGGTACTCTAGACTAGATAAATATCTACAGCGGGCAGGATTCAGAAAAGGAAGTGTAGACAACAACCTCTACATCAAGGTAACTCAAGATGGTATTTTATTAATTGAATTTTATATTATTTCTGGAAGTATTGATGACAGGTTAAGACAGAAATTTGCAAAGCATATGCAGAATGAATTTGAAATGTCATTACTTGGAGAACTATCCTTCTTTTTGGGTCTTCAGATACATCAAAGAAACCAAGGAATTTTTATTTCTCAAACTAAGTATATCATACAAATGTTAAAGAGGTTCAAAATGGAAGATTGAAAACCAGTTACCACTCCTATGAAAACCAGTTGCAATTTGAGAAAAGATGATGATTCAAAGTCTACAGACCAGAGGCAATATAGGTCAATGATTGGTAGCTTACTATATGTGACAGCATTCAAACCAGATGTAATGCGGGCAGTTGGACAGGTGGTACGATTTCAAGCATCACCAAAGGAATCACATGCATTAGCAGTGAAGAGGATTTTCAGATATCTCAAATGAACAGAAGAGTTTGGATTATGATATTCAAAAAGAAAGGATATATCACGTATTGCCTACACAGATGCAGATTGGGCAGGTTGCATTGATGATCGACAAATCACCAGTGTAGCAGTGTTCTACTTGGGTAAGTGTTTAGTATCTTGGCTAAGCAATAAAAAATCATCAATATCTTTATCTACAACTGAAGAAGAGTACATTGTAGCAGCAGGATGTTGTACTCAGGTTCTATGGATGAAACAAAATTTGAAAAATATATAGGTTGAGTATGATGATCCCATTCCAATCTAGTGTGACAATACAAGCACCATCAGTATCTCAAAGAACCCAGTGGTGCACTCCAAGACAAATCACATTCCAATAAAGTATCACTTTCTACAGGAACAGGTTGCAGAGAAGAACATCAAAGTTGAATATGTGGGAACAAAAGAACAAGTGGCAGACATCTTTTCAAAACCACTTCCAAGGGAAGCCTTTGAGTATTTTCTATAGAGACTCGAAGTAATTTCTACTCCAAAATCAATTATTTTGAATTATTATATTATATGTCTTAGATTTACCCAAGGAATCACCATAAAGAGGACAGTTCAGGTTGGGGGATCCGTTTCAGAAAGATTTCAGTCAGGGGGAGTATCACCAAGGACAATTCAGTTAGGGGGAGCATCTCCAGAAGGAAAGATACTTTTGTCATTGATGACAAAGGGGAAGAGATTTATCAGATGCAAAGGTAAATGCTTGGAGAAAGAGCACAGAGGCATGGTTCAAGGGGGAGCAATGGTCACAGGGGGAGCATGAGTGATATGAATTTAGTATTGCATTAGAGTGTTGTCATCAATGCCAAAGGGGGATATTGTTGATTGTTTGGGTTGGTTGTCATTGATGTCAACACTTGAAGAAAGTTTGGTAGCGAATTATGGTAGCACAAAGGTTTGGGTAATGGACCCAAGTTTGTTTGATGTATAATGATATGATTTTTAATATATTTGAAGGTAAGAATATTTTGGATGGATAGTACATTTCATCTCATTTATGGTGGTATGTGGAATATCACATAACACCTCATGATTAGAGAGTTATGGCCATGTGAAGTTGGAGAACCCTCATGAATCATCTAGAAGCCCCAAAAGGTCAAAGTAGTCAAAGTGGTTGCAAATAAGAAATCATTTAAATAATAAAGTGAAGTGATGACTGTAATATAAGTGAAAGTGGATACAAAAGAAATTATTTAAATAATAAATTTAATGGAGAAATTACTAAGTATACAAGTGGTTAGAAATGGGTTAGTCCTAAAATAAGGAAAGTGGTTTAAAAGATTTTAGAAGGTAAATAATAAAGTGAAGTGATGAGTGTACTATAAGTCAAAGTGGATACAAAATAAATTATTTAAATAATAAAGTTAATGGAAAAATTACTAAGTGGATAAGTGGTTAGAAGTGGGTTAACCCTAAAATAAGGAAAGTGGGTTAAGATGGTTAAAAGGTAACCCCTTGAGGAAGCTACATGAAAGTATAAATAAGAGGCAAGGCTCTCTCATTTTAATCACACTTGAGAATATTGAATATATAAAATGGAATGAGGTAACCAAAGGATATCTAAGCTGAATTTTAGAGGGAAGGTGAAGTAAAGAAGGTTGAAATTCAAGGGAGGATAAATTCTTTTGATGATGCTTTCTAAGGTATGTTATTTACAGGTCATCTCACCATTTTCAAAATAACATTTTTTTTAGAATGATTCAAACCATGAAATTGGGAGGTCATTGAGGAAACATATCCAAGTAGCTTTGATAAAAATTTCATCTTGTGGGTCGTTGTATTTTTTGAGTTACACTCCATGGAAAATAGGGTTTTGGGCTAGTCCTGAAACTAGTCTAAAACAGGTGCTTCAGGTAAAAACATCATAACTTCTTCATAATAGATTTAAATTTAGTAAGACAAAATGTATTGCCTAGAGTACAGTATTTAGTATTCTCTGTAACATTTTCAGATCCATACAACAAATATTCTGTGTGGGGCACACCCTACAAGTTATCTCTCTAGAATAAGCCATAATTCAACAAGGTATATGCCATTTTTTCTATAACTCCTTTTTTGAGAGGTTCCAAGTAGTGAAACTTGGAGGAATTGCATAAAAGACATTGAATAACACTGTGCGTTATTTTCAGATCTTTATTCATTACAAGTACATATTTATGATTATTTCAAGTTAGGGTTGTTGACTAATCCAAAATTAGTCATGTGAGACTAAAGTAAAGTTTGATGAAAATGCTAGTCTCTTATTGTTAAAGTTAAGTAAGGTTTGTAGGTATGTGATTATATACACCAGGTCTATTACAGAGTTACAAATTAGATTTGGATGATGAAATTGATGAGGGTTTTTGGTTGAGGTACATGCTAGCTACATGGTTGAGACAAGTAGTTGATGAGTTGGCACATACATGAGGTGTATAGTTGATGATGTTGGTACATATTGATGAGTCATAGTTGATGATTAGTTGAAGCATGATTGGTACATACTTGGTACATGGTTGGAGGCACTTGTTAGTAGTATTGCTGACACGTGTTTTATGGATGATGTAGTATACTTGTCTTGGTATATTATTAGAAGCACATATTGATCTTGGTGATGATTATGAGTTGTTGTGTTATGCTTGGTTGATGCACATCTTGATGATATTGTGCATATGGTTGAGAGTTGTCTTGGTAATTGATCTTGGTGATTAGATCTGATTTGGTTGATAAGATTGATGAGACTGGTTGTTGTGATAGGTTGTTTGGACAGGTTATTGTGACTGGTTATTTGTACAAGTTTGGTGCATGGTTGATGTATTTGTTTATGGTACAGGTTGAAGTACAGGTTGATGTATGGTACATGTTGGAACATGTTATTGGTATAGGTTGTTACAGGTTGATTGGTACAAGTTTACAGTAGTATATCTCATAGTGATAGTGTGACATTGGTTCCATCATTCTACTTCAATGTCAGGGCAGTTGGATGGGGAAAGGACAAGCGGTTGTAGCTGGAGAACATAGGGGGTTGTAGCCTCCTTCTAGTTGTAGAAAGAGAATTAGGGAGTTGGATCTTCCCTCATGTTGTAGCTTGAAAAAGTAGGGGGTTGTAGCCTCCTTCTGGTTGTAGCCAGAGAATTGGGGAGTTGGAGCTTCCTTCATGTTGTATCCTGAAAAACTAGGGGTTGGAGCCTCCTTCTAGTTGCAGCTAGAAAACAAAGGAAGTTGGTGCTTCCAATGAATGTAATTCTTAAATACATATAGTAAAAATCATTATGTGGTTTTCTCCCGCTTTGGGTTTCCACATAACAACACCAGTGTACTTTATATGTGCATGATTTATCATTTTTTCATTGTTTGTTTACTCTACAACTATTGTATGATAATGCATTGATATAACACTTGAATTTTGTGGTTAAAAAGGATTATTGATCTATTAATAATTCACCCCCCCCCCCTCTTAGTAATCCAAAAATGCCTGGCCAATAGTATGAAGAACTCAAGTGCACATATGTTTTATCATGGCCAACATGTCGAGCCAATCCTCCACTATGTTTCTCCTTCAAAAACTTATCCCTCATTGAGCATCTTGGGATACACAATTAGTTTCCTTTGAAGAACATTCTTTCTTGGATAATATACTACATCCATTGGTTGTTATCCCTTAACAAAGTATCTTCACATGCTTCATAAGATTCCTTGAAATATGGGTCTTCCTGGTACATCTCCTTGAGGTGTTCAAGTCCCAAAGTATCCACTTGGAATTCATGCAAGATTAAACATCTCTTGCTCAAAGCATATACAACTTTGTTAGCACTCCCATTAATATGCCTAATGAAAAAAATAAAATTATAAATGAATTCTACCCATTTCGCATGTCTTTGGTTCAATTTCTCTTTTCTAGTTATGAACTGCAAAGCATGATTGTCAGTATACAACATAAACTCCTTTGGTATAAGATAATTGTTGGAGTTTAATGTTGCTCAATTACATTCAGTTTCTTTACAAATTTACATGAACTAAAGCATAAACCATGAACAATAGTAATAGTAATAACCAAGATCACAAGATTATAGTAGAAAATGCTAAGACAAAATGATTATAATAGATTGATATATATTATTACAATGATGAGAGTTCCATATATATATAACATATGGTGACCATCTATGAAAGGATGTGTCCCTTGGATAATAAGTAACTGCTTATTTATTAAGTATATTTATACGTTGTATTATAAATATCATGTCATATATTATATGATATATATATATATATATATATATGGAAGATTGCATTCCCAATGTTGTCCAAACATCAACACTCCCTCTCAATGAGGGAGACATTCTCAACCAAGGTTGTTCACCATAGGTACACCCCCATGACTGAATGTTAGCATGATGCTAACTGACACTTGTAAAACACCTCAAGCATCTCTATTCCATATTATTCCTTGCCATGATCAAGGAAGGACTATGTCTGGTCCCATTTACCACAAGTGCACCTTTATGATAAATGTATCCTATCTCTCTTGGTCTGCAGACCAATCTAGGATAATTTTTTCCTAATGTTGAAACATCAACACTCCCTCTTAGCTAGGGAGGTCTTTTTCCATTGTAGTACACAACTATTGTCCAAAGTGTAGCGTTCCCCGGCTGTCAACTCCCACGATCGGGCGAACCACCACTAACTTCACGGAAAAACATTGTTGTAGCATATTATGCATTCTAATGAATTACAATTGCTTGGTTATAGTAAAACACATAATTCAATTTAGAATATATATATATAATTAAAAATAATGCATACACACAACAGAATAAATGATAACATTGCAAGAATCACAGGTATGCAATTTAATTAATTACAGAATTACAAAGACATATTGACACTTATCTTTGAAACTGTCGCACACCACCAACTGCATACAGACCTTTCATGAACCTCCCAGTCTTAGACCGCACTACTCATCACTCTTAGCAGTAGGTCACCCCCGAGCGAGGACTAAGATCCACCGAGAAAGGGATCCTAGGCTAGGTAAGGTTTATAGGAAGAATACACCTAAAGGAAGGATGATTCTCTCCCAGGAGCCACTTATGCCCACTGCTCACAGACTCTCCTTCCCCACATGCCTGTCCCACCCCAGGAGTATACACCTTCACTGTCACCTAGAAAGTCCTTCAGTTGCTAACCTCCCTTGCCTTGGGCTTCAGCAATAGATCAGACCAGAAATCTCTAGTCTCTGTGGCAACTACAAGGCTCCTTCTAAGAGCTCTCTCCTTCATCCGAGCACTCTCTCACCTGGAGAGGGTCACTCATAGGCTAGGAAACATGTCCCTTCAACCTCAACCACCTCTCTCACCTAGAGAGAGTGTTGTATACACTGGCCAACAAGCCACATGTAGTCAACCACTGCATGGCCACAACAATCAACTGGAAACATAGACACGGCCACCCAAAGTTGATTATAGACAGGCGCAACAGCATAACAAGGCTCAGCAATTATGAGACACTTTGGTTTTCTCAACCGACAACATAGGAAAACTTCTTGGTTCTAGTTTTAGGAATGCATAAGGGTACACATAGATCCCATGCAAAGGATTAGACAGTTCAGGTGATGGATCTGAGTACGAACACCAGACAAAGGTCACTCCTAGACAACCACCAGTTCCAATGGAGGATGGAGAGCAGACTCCTGACTCAAGTGATGGATGGAGGAATGTCGAACGAACCCCCAACATGGATCTCTTATTAGTTTTTAACTGCATGTGTCTAGGATAAAACTCATCGCCCATGAATCTACATGTGCTTCATCATCTGGTGTGTGCTTTTAGGCATGCATTCCCTCTTCCAGGGATTTGGGATCAAGAAAACACGTTTCACACATCTTTTTAGAATAATAATTTAGTATTATTCTCAAGGGTTTAATCCCCCTCAACTTAGCCCCTCTTCCAACCTCTCAGCCCCCTCTCCCTTACCTAGGATTTGTGTATTCTTATTCCCCCATCACTCATTCAGCATGGTCGTTCCACACGTAGATATGTTTTGTATTAATACTGTGCATAGTTACATGTACAAAAATCAGGCTCTTGGCCTTCAAGACTTAGGCTCCCTGGCCTAATAACACATAAGCCCACTAGCTTATATAACTTGGCTCACCATCCTTATTGTTACATGTCAAAATTACTCAGCTGGATAAGTGTCGCATGTTCCTCTCAATCGTTGTAAGTGTTGCATCTTCTTTACAACTTTCGCAAGTGTCGCAAGTTGGTCACAAGTGTCGCAAATGATGTTAAGACATACTTCTATGTCAAACGACACTAAGGAGACACTTATAACATCTCATATGCTTGAGTTGAAGAAGGAGAAATGGTTTACTGAAGTCAAATAACTCTTGACACCTAGAGAGGGCCCTGAAACAAAGGTTTTGAGGAGGAGCGCTCCCCTATTTCAGCCCTAGAAGTGTTGGTGCTTCCCTACAAGGCTTCAGGGAGCGTTATAATGCTCCCTAGCCCCCTCTGAAGGAGCATTGCTCATCTTGAGGGCGCTGGCGCTCCCCTAAAGCTTACCAGGGAGCGCTACAACGCTCTGATGCCCCTTCTAAGGGAGCGCTTCCTAATCTGAGGCAGTAGTTGGCGCGTTGAGGAGAATAAGGGGAGGATCTTTCAAGATTAGGAGGCATTTGTGTTCGAATTCTTGGTTTCATCAAGAGATCCCCGATCTAAGGAGAAGGTTCCCAACTTGTTCTAAATATAACTCAAGAGGTTAAGCTCTTCTTGACCTATATAAACAGGCTCTATGATGGTGGAAAGGGGGAAGAACTGCTGGTATGAAACTTATGATCTTGGAGAAAATACACAGTCAGCCAAAGGAGAGTGTTCAGTGAAGCTGTTGTGGTCCAGGTTGTGGATATTTCAGGCAAGGGTTAGACGAAGAGGACTCGACGAAGCTGTCGCATTCGCATCTACGATTGTAAGTACTGCTGTTGTTATTCACATCAATATGACACGCTTGGCCTGTTTCTTTCTAGTTTGTGTATAATGTCACATGAACTTATCATTAATTGATAGATCTGTTTTCAAGCTAATATCAATAGAGTAGGAAGTGGTCGTATCTTGTTTGTCCACAGGATCTAGCGAGAAGCAAAGGGATCGAAGCGCAACTAAGAGCGTGCAGGGACAAACGTCAATAAAGAGGTACTTCTGTCATCCTTCTTTCTCATGTGTTATCTTAGATAGATTTGAAAGGAAGTCAATTTCCATGTTAATCATTTTCTGTCTAGAGTTAGGGTCAAGCTCTTAGAGGTGATCTACCTATCTGCAGGGAGATTTTCCTACAACAGAAACTGGCGACTCCACTGGGGAGATAGCCTCAAATCAAAACTTCTTGTTTGGATTTTTCTCCTCATTGACCTTGTTATATCCCTTGATTTTTTCAGACCTAGGTCACTCCTCTTTTGATTAAGTTTCATGAGCTGATTGGCTCCTTACCTCATCATACTCAGCATAATTGTCAAATTGAATTGCAATTTTTTTATTTTTTTTACTTTTCTGGGAATTTTAGACCGTGGCACCCCTGTCCTAGTGTTAACAGAGCACCAGCGCTCCTCCATAGCCTTGCACAGAGCGCTATAATTCTCCTTGCCTTTGGAAACAGAGCACCAACCTCTTTTAGCCCAAAAAACCCTCCAGAATTGCATTTTTGGGATTTTGCCTCTGTGTCTCTTCTGCTGAGTGGCCTTGTGAGTCAATGTTTCTTCCCTTTCAGCCTTGACATTTGTCTTTTGATTAAAGAATAAGCACCTTGCTATTTGGATATTGTAATCCTTCTTCACTATGGTCTTTGGTTTTTTTGTTGATTGGATTTTGAGACCCCTGCCTTGTCTTTCTCTCTGTTTGACTGAGTAAAAAACCCGGGTGAAGGTCATCGAAGGCCTACAGACCTCTTCATCTTGATTTTAGTCAAGATCAGTGTTCTTCAACCTCGTCTTTTTTGGTTTGAATTTTGTTTTTCTTTTCTTTGATTGTTTCTTTTCTTTCGCTTTTTTGTTTTGATTTCTACGAAAGGGTGTATTGTTTGTGTGACTTTTTGCTTGTGCTAGTTTGATTTTCATTCATGCAAGAAAATAATTAGCAAGATGAGCATTGTGTTGTATTGATCATCACTCATACGCAAACAATAAAATACATCTTTATGATTGATTGTGCATGTTAGAAGGCATTTAAAATTTTTTGCATTACATCAGGATTTGATTGAGAAAAGAATCGTTTGAGGGAATTCCTTATTTGTGCTTGATTAGTGAAAAGAACTCTCTCTCTCCCTTATCTAGATGTTCATCGAAAGGAAATGACTTCTTATCATGTTCGATGCATTCTTTGGGTCTGAGTCATAATCCCATTTGTTTCACTTCCATGCACCCCTTTGCGTAAAGAACAACCATAAAAACCAATGCTAATTAAAAGTTATCTGGAACTTTTTCTTTTCTAGGATCCTCCACCAACAGTAGACTAGGCTTAGTACTTTGGATTAGGGATGTGAGAATAACTCTCCAAAGTTTCCAAAACAAACAGTAGCATCCTGAGTTAGGGAGAGTAAATCTAGTTATCGTATAAGTCTGCCTGGGATCCCCCTCTCACACAGGGGTTACGCACGAGGTCGCGTTCGAGTGAGCTACGGGGACTAACCCTCCATGGTTTAACTAATTGTGGTGGTCAGATCGTATTATGGGGATCACTTTGAGGTAAATCCACAATTATTAATGGGGATCCTTCCTCACACATTTCCAACTACCCATTCGATACGAGATGGGTACTGAACTATTAATCTCTCTTCGTCAAATAACTTCCATACATATCTCCGATCATATCCATGAATGGAGACGATGATGAAGGCTAATCAAAGTGGTCATTCCCAACCAATTGTTAGTAGAATGGTTCATGAAATCACTATTACCCCAGATTGCTCGTGATGTTGCCATGGGTGGCTTAGTCACCGAGGAAGAAGCCATCGCCCGGGCTCAGTACTTAGACTTAGTCTATTCACAATCCGGTACTCTATATGAGTTTATGCCGAACGTTACCCATGCCACTAATGATCCATCCAAACCATCGACTGCTTCGCATGCGGATGGAGTTATTGGCTCCGTCAAAACTCAATCTACTACTCAGTCTACTGGAACAATCCAGCGGCCCGCTTCCAGGGCCGCTCCCAGTCCGACCGCACCCTCTTCTACCCCACCTCAAACTCAGGTCTCTGATGTGAATGCGGTCCAATCAACCCCTTCACAAAAACTTGGGGTAAAGAAGAAAGCGAGAAACAAACCAAAGAAGAACAACAACAACAAGCAACCCAAGACCCAACCCCAAACCCCTGCTATTGGAAAACAACCACAACGAAAACTGAAATTCCCATGTCTCATTTGTGGTGAAGATCACTACACTCGAGACTGCCCACATCACGATCAAGTGGCCAAACTTTTGAAAGGAAATTCGTAACCCGCTGTGCTCACTCAGCCTTTTCTGCAGCAACAATCGTTGGTTGCACAAACCCCCACGTCGGGGGGCAGTTCCAACCAACCCCATGATGAGGCCTCGACAAGTGCCCACATTTACATGTTTAATGGAGTTAATCTAACAACTCGCTCTGTGACATATGACACACCAGTTAAACCTAATAAGTCGAAGATCGCTAACGGTTCTGCGACAGACCCATTACCATCCACCGTCAATCCTCCATCTGTTAGCCCTCCATCCGGGCCACTCCAGATTGAGAAACCTTCTTTTGACTCCATCCGGAAATCTACATTCAATCCTAATTCACGGGCTGCCCAAAACTACAATATCGTAGAAGATTTGGCCCAAGCCCTGTGTGCCATGTCCTCCTTGGAAGTTCTCCAACACTATCCCAACCAACGTAGAACGCTCTTAGCCGCTATTGGTGCTTTCTATCCCGAGTCATCAAACTACCTCACGTTTAATCTGGATGATCATCAACCATGACTCTCCCACCATATAGCTTTCCAAATTGATGTGGTTGTTCACAATAAACAAATCCACCGGACTATCCTGGACGAGGGAGCCTCCACCTGTGTCATGTATATAGCCTGTTGGAAAGGTTTGAAATCACTTTCCCTTAACAAATCCGCTACCATGTTATGTGCCTTTGATGGACGAGGTTTTCATCCTCACGGATTATTACAATCCTTATCCATTCAGTTGGGTGACAAAACTGTTACTATTGACGTCGAGGTGGTCGATGCCCCCCTCGATTACAACCTACTACTTGGAAGAAGTTGGTTCTACGCTATGACTGTCGTCACCTTGTTGGTGTTTCTATGTGTACGATTCCCCCATCAAGGAAAAATTGTTACCATCGATCAGCTCGATTTATGCACACCCGACGCTCGCATCCCTGCTACCAACAACATTCCCTTTCTGGAAGACCACCTGGTTACGTATGAAAGCGTTGGTGTTGGCTTATTGAAATATTCTAGCCTCATGGGTACCTTCCCGACACCACTTCCACCCACCACACATCATATTGCCGCCTTCAATATGATTTTGACTATGCCTTATCAATCCTTGGAATCATTCGACCCTTGGGTTGTGCCTAGTCCTTTGGAATTTGATGTGCTCAGGGACACAATTCCTCTGAACCCAGCCGAGGCTGCATACGTAGCTATTCAATCTGTCTCTCCCTCTTCGAACACTTCACATTAGTTGGCACCCGATACTTATTCAGTGCCCTCATGGTTGGATTCCCTAGCATCTGTCGTCGACTACATTTCCCACATTTTTCCTTCGGATGAATCAATTATGGAAATGCTAAGCATTGATGATCTACCCCGGGATGACAACCACCACCGATCCTCTTTTCTTCCACCTTTGGAAGAAATTCAAGACATACGATCTGTCTTCCCCCCCGATGTTACCGAAGCTCCGCAATCTCCTATCCTCACACAAGATACTCTTTCTGAGGGGAACATGGGTAACATCTCTACTATGGTCACAATTGACATTTCAATCAAAGAAGGTGTCGTGGAAAACATCAACCTTGGTGCTAATTGCACACCCGACGAAGTGGTTTCTTACACCGCTTTATTCAAGGAATTCCGCGATGTCTTTTCATGGAGTTACGAGGAAATGCTAGGGATCGACCCTTCCATCGTCGTACATGAAATAAAAACTTACCCTGACGCGAAATCAGTTCGGCAAAATCTTCGCCCGGTTCATCCCAAGAAAATTGCAGCTATAAAGGCAGAAGTTGAAAAACTTCTAAAATATGTCTTTATCTATCTCGTCCCTTCAACCGAATGGGTCTCCAACCTTGTTCCAGTTGCTAAGAAACAAGGGACCATCCGTGTTTGCATTAACTATAGAGATCTCAACAAATCTTGTCCTAAGGACAACTACCCTACTCCCTTCATCGATCAAATCATCGATAATTGCGCGGGGAGCGTAATCTTTTCTTTCATGGATGGTTTTTCTGGATATAACCAGATTGAAATCTTGCCTACAGATCAACACAAGACAGCCTTCATCTGCCCTTGGGGAACTTTCACCTACCGAAAGCTACCTTTTGGCCTTAAAAATGTTGGAGCCACTTTCCAGCGAGCCATGTCGTACGCTTTTCATGACATCAAACATATAGAAGAACCATATCTCGACAATTTACCTGCACATTCTCTAAATCAATCCGATCACATTGATCATTTATGCGCGATTTTTCTGCGATGTAGGTTATACCGTATTCGTCTGAACCCACACAAATGCATTTTCACTGTCGAATCTGGTCGACTCCTCGGTTTCATTGTCTCCAAAGATGGGATCAGGGTGGATCCCTTAAAGATCAAGGCTATCTTAGCCTTACCTCCACCTACCAATTTAACCCAACTCCAAAGTTTGCAAGGCAAAGCAAACTTTCTTCGCCGTTTCATCTGCGATTATGCCGAGATCACTAAAGGATTTATGCAGTTACTGCAAAAAAACCGTCCCTTTCATCTGGGATGACGTAGCTCAATGGTCATTAGACGCTCTCAAGCACGCTTTGACCCATGCACCTTTGTTACATCCCCCTGAATATACAAAGGATTATATCATTTACTTGGTCACTTCTACTTCCACCATCGCAATGGTGTTAGTCCAGGAAGACCCCAATGGCGAAGAACATGTGATCTATTACCTGAGAAAGAGTTTATCTGGACCCAAACTCAGATATTCACATGTTGAGAAACTGGCTCTGGCAGCCGTCATCGTTGTCCAAAGGTTCCACCACTACATCTTATTATGCACCACCACGGTAATCGCAGACTCCAACCCCATGTACCACGTCCTGACACGTCAAGTACTTGGGGGCAAATATTCAAAATGGATCGTTATTCTTCAAGAATTCGATCTCGAGTTTACAAAGGTTAAAGAAAAAAAATCCCTGGTGTTTGCAGAGCTTATCTGTGCTCTCCCTCATGCCAATGAAAATATCGAACCTAGAGATTCTCTCCCCAATGAATCTCTCTTCCTCATCAGCACCTCTGATCCTTGGTATGGAGACATTCTCCTCTACCTTCAAACACAACGTTTTCATCCCAACATCTCTCGCGAAGAGCATCGATGCATTCGTCACCACTCTCGTCGTTATATCATCCTCGGTGACACTTTGTATTGCCGTGGTATCGACACCATCCTACGGCGATGTCTGATTCATGAGGAGGTTGAACCCGTTTTGAAGGATTGTCACCTTGGCGCCTGTGGTGATCACCTTTCTGGAATGGCCATAGCCCAAAAAATTCTACGTGTCGGCTACTTTTGGCCCTCGATTTTCAAAGATTGTATTGAGGTTGTCAAGAAATGCCCACCCTGCCAAATCTTTAACAATAAGGCACGCACCCACCCTATGACGTTGCACCCTATCATCGCCATCGGCCCCTTTGCCAAATGGGGCATCGATTTCATGCAGTGTAAGCCCGGGGGGCACGGTTACATAATCGTCGCCGTTGACTACTTCACCAAATGGGCTGAGGCTATGCCTACCTTCCTGAATGATGGTCGTACGGCAGCTCTATTCCTCTTCAACCACATCATAACTCATTTTTTTGTACCACGTGCCATTGTCACTGACCATGGTGCACACTTCAAAAACCAGATGATGAGCGAGTTACATGTCAAATTGGGTTTTTTCCATGAAAACTCATCCCGTTACTACCCTCAAGCAAATGGACAAGTTGAGGCCATCAACAAAGTCCTGAAAACCATGATCCAATGCATGGTAGGGGAAAACAAAACATCATGGCATCTACAACTGTTCTCTGCTCTCTGGGCCTATCGCACCTCTGTGAAAACTTCAACTGGATTCACTCCTTTCCAGTTGGTCTATGGCATTGAAGTCGTCCTACCGATCGAGTGTGAGATTCCATCACTCAAACTAAAAGTAGAACTCCTACCTCATACTTCTGCTGAAGAAGAACGATTTTTGTATCTATCCAAACTAGACGAAACGCATCGCGATGCTGCTCTCGCCAATGAGGCACATCAAAAACGAATTAAAAGTCAATATGAAAAATCCGTCCACCCTCGGACTTTCACAGAAGGAGACTTAGACCTTGTTTAGGACCAAGCTCACGATAAATTGGGGACAGGAAAGTTAGAACCCATGTGGCATGGTCCCTACATCGACAAACATGTCCTACATAAATGTGCTTACGAATTAGTTGATCATGAAGGAATTTCCCTAGGAGAGCCCCGAAACGGGCTTTACCTTAAGAAGTACTACGCCTAGATCACCTAGCATTTGTACTTTGTACATTATTGTATTTATTTTTGGTGTGTCTATTTCTTTCGCATGCTCGAGTCTTTACTGTTGCCACTCGAGTCTTTTTTGGGTTCGCGGAAGGCGCTAGCCGACATACCCGAAACATTGCTTCAGCAGCTTGGTTTATTTACCAATTTGACCAGGTGGTGAGTTTAGGAGGCATTTGTTTAGGACCAGCAACCAATAATATGGCATAATATCATGTTGTCATTGGACTATTGACCCAATCTTCCTCTCTAGGTATCGCTCACATCATTATTTACATAGACTCCCAACTAGTGGTTTTTCAACTCAATCGCGTCTACGCTATCCGTAGTCCTATCCTGCTATGCCTACACTTGCAAGTTTGTCGTCTCGAACGAATGTTCGATTACATCGAATATAGACACATCCCGAGAGAACTTAATAGTGTTTCGGATTCATTAGCTAATTATATCATGGATCAGTATCTTGCCCACATATAAGATTCAAGGAAAGAAAAATTGTACATTACATGTAAATTAAAACACGTCATAGACATCATCATGTACAAACCATCGGCATCATAAAAACTTGAAACTATATATATATATATATATGGCGTGACTGAAATGTTTGTATTACATCAAAAAGTCTGTAGAAGAGCAAAATATTGGGTCTGTTCACCCATACAACATCGCCTGACAAGGCATACAAAAAACATGATCACGGGAGAGACTCTAATCTCCCCGCACTACGTTGTGCTGTGAGTAACACACTACCACGTGTACTACATGCCTTAACAGAGAATTGATATTCTCTTGTACTCCTACAGTGTGCCTCTGTAGATGTAAAGGCACTTCCCCCCTCCGCAGAGGAGGGATACCCATCGTAAGGCCTTGGAGGTTCCTCTCAACCTCCCAGAGACCTACTGCTGGTACTACTAGATCTGCTGCAACTGGGGTGCCTCCATGACACCCTGGTACTGGTATATCAGTCGGGCGCACTGCTCCCTTGTCTGCATGTTGAAAACAAAACATCTGTTAAAACTCTTTTACATACCCAAAAAAATATATATACATCAAAAACTTAAAAAACAAAAACTAGACAAGGTATGGCTTAGTCTCTTACCTGACCCATCCCAGTCTTCCCCCGTGGGAAAAATCAAGTCCATACTCTCACGAAAGTCTACATCAGCATAATGGAAGTCCTCTATCCAGAGGTACTGCCATCTCAGCCAAGCAAAGAAATCACCAGTGAAATGGAACTCTGACTCCTAAACTAGCCTCGGAGACAGACTAGTCCACCTCTCCATCATAGGTTCATCCACTGGTCGCACAGCCAGTGCTATCTGAGGCTGCATCTGAGGGATGCGCTCTAGAAAAAATGAGACCAAAAATGAGCCATAGCCGAACTGCTTCTGACCAGTCCTGCACCGTGAGATCTGTTCCTTCACATTCCGAAGGAACGTTGCACTCCAGTTGAAAAGTGTTGGTTCCAAACATTGAACACCATAGGACACCTGTGATCTCGATGCTAGATGAGTGCTGGTGCTGCCGGTCACACTTGTGATAGCGAATAGTATAGACCAGAGGGGCAAATCTCGAATATCCTTGATAGGGATCCTGCCACCTACCAACCTTTCTCCCGGGATGCAGTGGCGTGCCAGATACACGTCCACTTGTTCAGGTAATTCCCTCTGCCCAGTGAAAGATATGGGGACCCCTCTTTTCGAGAGGCTGTTCAAAAAGTAAACGTCTTCTAACTCAATAGTTATAAGTTGTGTGCCGATACAGAATCCTTGTTCCGTAACATCCCAGAGGCCAATCATATGCTCAAGCAACAACATCTCTCTCTTCATTTTTTGTAACTTGAAGAACTTGAGAAAGCCACAAGATCGCAAAGCGGCCCGTGTACGAGGACTCTGTAGAGCGGCTAAATCATCCATCTCATGTTCCCTCTCTTTCGATTCAATCATGATTGCCGAAGATACCTACAAAACAAAAAAATCAAGAATTTCGTTATTCCTCACGTTTTGGCAATTTCGGCGATTTTCAAAATCATTTTAAAACATGAAACAACATGCCCACATCATCTAAAAGCAACCACTCACTCTTTTTAACCACCATGCCCTTTAACATTTGTCAAATAATGATAAAAACGTTTTAAAAATGAAAAATGACTTTGGAGGATGCGTGGGCATTTGGGGAGATTTTTTATGAGTTATTTTACTAAGAATGACCTACCTAATTGATTGCAAGGGTGTATACATCCTAATCACCCTTCTCTAAAGCATTTTTTGTAAAAGAATCCCCCCATTTTATTAATTTTTAAAAGAGGCCGATTTGGTTCCAAGAGGGGTGACTTAGGGCTTTGTGTTTTAAAATAAATAATGCTATGAAAGTGGATCTAAAACCATGCAATTGAAAGATAAAAGGATGGACACCTACATGGTTCGAACGGCGAGCAAAATGATCAATCGTAGCTCCGGCAGCGAGAAAAACAAGATTTGCTTCAAAATGAGATTCTCCACTACTCCAAAAAATCCTTGCAAATGAAATGGTAAATGAATTTTCAAATCAATTGTTATTTATAAAATTTCATTTTTTATAAGGTATGGTCATTTTTG
>ML777701.1:660457-687577 GCA_009831015.1 Picea engelmannii | reverse complement strand
CTTTTTATCAATACAATTATGGATCCACAGTGTATTTTATGGCGGCCATATCCTGCTAAGTCTTGATCACCCAAGCATAGGTATGCCTGCCTTGGGTTTTGAAATATGTCATGATACTTGTTGGATGTTTGTGTGCAGCTTCTATCAGGTTCCCCGAGTCTATACCCTTGCTTGGACATCTACAAAGTATTTCAGTTATCAGTTGGCATCTTCCAACTTCATACTTTGGGGGGCATTCTGTTACACATCAAAATTACTCAGCTGGATAAGTGTCGCATGTTCCTCTCAATCGTCGTAAGTGTTGCATCTTCTTTACAACTTTCGCAAGTGTCGCAAGTTGGTCACAAGTGTCGCAAATGATGTTCAGACATACTGCTATGCCAAATGACACTAAGGAGACACTTATAACATCTCATATGCTTGAGTTGAAGAAGGAGAACTGGTTTACTGAAGTCAAATAACTCTTGACACCTAGAGAGGGCCCTCAAACAAAGGTTTTGAGGAGGAGCGCTCCCCTATTTCAGCCCTAGAAGTGTTGGCGCTTCCCTACAAGGCTTAAGGGAGCGTTATAACGCTCCCCAACCCCCTCTGAAGGAGCGTTGCTCATCTTGAGGGTGCTGGCGCTCCCCTAAAGCTTACCAAGGAGCGCTACATCGCTCTGATGCCCCTTCTAAGGGAGCGCTTCCTAATCTGAGGCAGTAGTTGGCCCGTTGAGGAGAATAAGGGGAGGATCTTTCAAGATTAGGAGGCATTTGTGTTCGAATTCTTGGTTTCATCAAGAGATCCCTGATCTAAGGAGAAGGTTCCCAACTTGTTCTAAATATAACTCAAGAGGTTAAGCTCTTCTTGACCTATATAAACAGGCTCTATGATGGTGGAAAGGGGGAAGAACTGATGGTATGAAACTTATGATCTTGGAGAAAATACACAGTCAGCCAAAGGAGAGTGATCAGTGAAGTTGTTGTGGTCCAGGTTGTGGATCTTTCAAGCAAGGGTTAGACGAAGAGGACTCGACGAAGCTGTCGCATTCGCATCTACGATTGTAAGTATTGTTGTCGTTATTCTCATCAATATGACACACTTGGCCTATTTCTTTCTAGTTTGTGTATAATGTCACATGAACTTATCATTAATTGATAGATCTGTTTTCAAGCTAATATCAATAGAGTAGGAAGTGGTCGTATCTTGTTTGTCCACAGGATCTAGCGAGAAGCAAAGGGATCGAAGCACAACTAGGAGCGTGCAGGGACAAACATCGATAAATAGGTACTTATGTCATCCTTCTTTCTCATGTGTTAGCTTAGATATATTTGAAAGGAAGTCAGTGTCCATGTTAAGCATTTTCTGTCTAGAGTTAGGGTCAAGCTCTTAGAGGCGATCTACCTGTCCGCAGGGAGATTTTCCTACAACACTTATAAACTTGAATTATAGTTCATAAACAAGATTTATACTTAATATACATGATTTACAATAGGGCTCGGCCTTGGGGACCTTAAAATCCCCTCCCCTTATTTTTTCCCTGTCCTCAGTGAAACTTTACACTGCATCTGCAAGCTTTTGAAAATTTTCAAAAAGATGTGGGTACTCTACCCGCATAACATCTTCATGCTCCCATGTTGCATCCTTAGGACCATACCAGGTCCACTAGACCTTTACAAGCACTATGACTTGATTCCGGAGCTGTTTTTTTTTTCCTGTCCAATATGCGCATAAGATGCACTTGCAAGACACCTTCTTTCTCCACCTGGATCACATTCCAATCAATTACATGATTAGCATCAAGAATATATTTTTTAAGTAATGAAACATGAAACACATTATGTACATTCATGGATGCAGGTAATGCAAGCATATAAGAAACTGGCCCAATCCTTTCTAGGATTTCAAATGGCCCACAAAATATGGCTACCAACTTGGCACAGCTTCCCAGCTTCAGGGAACTCTTGTTAGTTTTCACTTTCAGGAAAACATGATCACCCACTTTGAACTCTCTATGGTTTATGTTCTTATCAACATAACTTTTCTGCCTGTCTTGGGAAGCTTTCAAATTCTACTTAATTTTTATCATTTGGTCTTCCATCTCATTGAGCAACTCTGGCCCAACTACTGTTCTATCAGCTGGATTATCCCAACTCACTGGAGTATTACACTTTTTTCCATAAAGCACCTCAAATGGACTCATCTTCAATGATGCCTGATACCCATTGTTGTAGGCGAATTCTACCAAGTGTAGGTAGTCTTCCCATTTTGATGGTTTGTCCATCACATACATTCTTAGTATGTCTTTTATTACTCTGTTCACCCTCTCTGTATGTCCATCATACTTAGGATGATAAGTTGTACTAAACTTTAGATTCATTTTGAATCCTTTGAACAATCCTTTCCATATATTTGAGGTGAATTTCGGGTCTCTATCGGACACAATCATTTTAGGAATTTTGTGCAATCGTGCCACTTCCTTTATGAAAATATCAGCAACATCTGCTACCTTGTGAGTAGTTTTCAGTGGAATAAAATGGGCAGATTTTGTAATCTTTTCCACCACCATGATCGAATCATGTTTCTTGCTTGTTCTGGGCAATCCTGCAATAAAATCCATCATTACTAATTCCCACTTCCATTTTGGAATTGGTAAAGGTTGCAGCAACCTTTTTGGGTGCCTATGCTCAGCTTTACATTTATGGCACTCCATACATATAGCGATGTATTCAGTGATATCTCTCTTCATACCCGGCCAAAAGTAATGGCTCTTGACCACTGCTACTATTTTCTGATATCCAGGGTGCCCTGCATAAGGCACATTATGCATCTTCTGCAAAATCATCTGTTTCAAGCCCTGGACATTAGGTACAAAAATTTTGTTCTTGTACAACAGTATTCCATTTGTTTCCAATTTATAAATTTCCATCTTTTGTGGCATCTTACCCTGATGTAGCTTGGCTACCAATTCTTTGTGAATCAGATCTACATTTGCAACCTCCATAATTCTTCTTTTAATATCAGTCGGATACATGCTAATGGCTATAGCATGCAATTCATGCACCTTTCTGCTGAGTGCATCAGCCACCTTGTTTTCCTTCCCTTTGATGTGCTTTATATCAAAGTTGTATTCACACAGAAACTCCATCCACCTACTCTGCCTAGTGTTTAGGGTGGGTTGGTCAAACAAGTATTTCAGACCATTGTGGTTTGTTCTTAGTTCAAACCTCTTTCCCATGAGGTAATGTCTCCATTTCCTCAGAGCGTGAATGATGGCCACTAACTCCAAATCATGAGTTGTGTAATTCCTTTCATGCTCTTTCAACTTTTTGGATTCATAACAAATTACAAATCCATTTTGACTAAGGAATCCTCCAAATCCTTCTTTACATGTGTCTATGCACACCACAAAGTCTTCATTCGGATATGCAATCCTCAATATTGGAGCACTAGTTAACAGTTGCTTCAATCGCTGAAATCTTTTCTCACACTCTTTAGTCCACTGAAACTTTTTCTCCTTCCTTTGCAAGGAAGTGATAGGGTAGGCTATCTTTGAGAACCCTCCAATGAACCTTCTGTAATAACCAACCAATCCCATGAAGGATCTAACTTTCATTACATTTCTTGGTGCTGACCATTCTCTAATGGCCTCAATATTCTCAGGGTCTATTGTTATCCCATCCCTCAAGATAATATGTCCCAAGTAATGGATCCGCTCCTGATAAAACGAGCACTTGATCATCTTGGCATATAGTTGGTTCTCTCTTAGCACCTGCAACACCATCCTCAGATGTTGTTCATGTTCTTCCTCTATCCTGGAATACACCAGAATGTCATCCAAGAAAACAATGACAAACTTGTCTAGATAGTCCCTGAATACTCCATTCATCAAGCACATAAAAACAACGGGTGCATTTGACAGTCCAAACGGCACCACTGTGAACTCGTAATGACCATACCTTTTTCTAAAGGTGGTCTTGTTGATGTTATGATATTTTATTCTTACTTGGTGATATCCCGATCTTAGATCTATTTTCGAAAAGATCTTTGCATCCTTCAACTGATCGAAGAGATCATCAATCCTCAAAAGAGGATACTTGTTATTCATTGTTACTTTGTTCAATTGCCTGAAATCGATGCACAATCTCAGCGTTTCATCCTTCTTCTTTACGAATAGGACCGAGGCACCCCTAGGAGACATGCTTGGGTGTATATACCCCTTCTTCATAATCTCTTCAAGATGCAATTGAAACTCTTTCAGTTCTGGCATATTCATCCTGTATGGAGCCTTTGACACTGGAGTTGCTTCAGGCATCAAGTTCACAGAGAAATTGATAGCCCTTTTCGTAGTTAGTCCAAGTACTTCCTGGAATACATCTTCAAACTCTTTAAGTACCACATGATCCTCAATACTTGACACCTTATCCTTAGGTGTTTCCTCTACATGGGCTACAAATAATTGACAACCTTTTATGTAGCACTTCTTCAGCTACATCGCTAAGATTTCCCTGATAGCTACAACTCTGGGAATTCCTTGGACTACTCTCTGATTCCCTTCTTCATCTAAGCAAGTGAATGCCTTGTTCTGGCAGTCCAAGATGGCATGGTGCTGGTCCAACCAGTCCATCCCAATTAGACAGTCATAAGAGCCTAATGGCAGAATGTTCAATTCGACCTTCATGCTCATTCCATTCATGTCCACAGGACAGGACTTGACTAACTCTGTGACTTTCCTCTTGGTTCCTATAGCTAGTTGCACTAACCAAGACTTTTCATGTTTTCTTCTTATCAAATGCAAACTTTCTACCACTCTAGGATCTATATAACTATGGCTAGCCCCTCAATCAACTAAAATAGTAAATGGTTGGTTTTTGACCATACCTTCCACTTCAATCATGTGAGACTAATATTCAGCATGTTTTTCTTCCAGGGTTGTGTAGATCCTTGGCATTCTACTTCCCATGTCCTCCACTGTTTCATCTTGCTGAACATTGTGGACAAGTCTTACTTTATCATTTATGTGGGGGAAATATTTGTACCTATGGTTTTCTTTACAACCCCAACATTCCATAGGTGGCGGCCTTGACATTTGTCCACCCACTTCAGCCTTCCTAGGCTCTCTAAAAGATGGCTATCCTTGAGGACTGTTTCTGAAAAAGGGTGGTTTATTTCCCTTCTGCCTCTGTTCTTTCTTGAACTTTTTCTGGTCATAGCAAGCCTTCTGAAAGGTAGGCTTTTCTCTTTGTTGTTCAAATAAGAACTTCACCTTCCTTATTTTTTCTTCCATAGTCTTTGGGCCATCATACTAGATCTTATCCCCAATAGAAAGTGATAATCCACTCAGGTACCTCTGAATCTTGACAGACTCATCTTTGATGAATGGAATATACTTCAGTAATTCTAAAAATTTGTGTTTGTACTCATCAATGGTCATGTTGTCCAGCTTGAGTTCAAAGAACTCTTTCATCTTTCTGTCATAATATCTTTTAGTTAAATATTTCCTCTCGAAATACCTCTTGAATTCTTTCCATGTGATGTACTTTTCTCTGATATGATGCACCTGCACAATTTGATCCCACCACATGGATGCCATTCCCTTCAGTTGATACATGGAAATCCTTCCCTCTATGTGAGAGGAATAATTCTGCAGTTGAAAGTATTTCCTCATACCAAGCAACCAAGTTTCATCATATTCCTCCTTCTTATGTTCTCCATCAAACGTTGGAGGCTTGATCTTCTTCATTTCCCCCTTCAATTCATCCATTACATATCTTCTGTGCTTTCTGGTAGGGGATGAGTTGGAACTATTGTGTGCTTCCTTACCGAAATGCTTTGGGGAGCGACGGCAATGTCCTCTAACAATCCTCGATCTTGTTTTCCTCTCAGGGGTCCTGCGACTCCTTGTTTTGTTTGAGTCAGTTTCTTTTTATAACCTCTTCTCGATTCTTTCCGGACTCTTCAACAAATTTAAGTTGAATACACCCTGTTGATCCCTGGCTTTCATTAGATTTCGGTTATTAGCTTGGTGATTCTGGGCATCCTACTGTAATCTTTCAACGATTTTCATTATATGCCCTTCCTTATCCATCTCTTTTCCATGTCCATTGGAGTTCGATCCTATGACTCCCAAGTGGACATCCATTCCTCCTCTTTCATTCTCTGAACCGGAGGCAATCCACACCTCTTCCATTTCTTTGCACTCAATGTTAATTCTAACCGGTTCTGGTACTCGTCAAACTTCTACAATAACAACGTGAAAACAACCCAAATTTTGTCAGGCTGTCTCTCCTTAACAAAACTCCACACAATCAAAACCAATCCAAATTAAGAAAAAGTTTTGATTTCATGAAATTTTTCGGGCTCTGCTCAGCTCTACAACTTTCGGGTGATATCTCCCTCTTTCTTAGTCCCTACCCACGTGACCAAGGGTCATGACCAAGTGCTAGACTACTAGGTGCTACTCAGGCCTTCAGCCTTCGAAGAGTTTAAGTCACACACAACTATCTTCGGTAGTTCTGATTTACTGAATTCGCATAAATCGGGTGGATAGACGGTCCACGTTTACCCAACATCCAACGGTTAAAATCCATTGTGATTCTTCCATCTTCGAATATTTCGAGACTTCTGGACTTCAGAACTTCGGTTTTCAGGGTTTAGGTCCTCGAGGCTTTCAAACTCATTTCCCTTTCCAACCCCCAACTTCTAAATTTTTTATTTCCTTACCCTCCGAGCCCACGGAGCATAGTTGTCTCCCACATCCACAGTGGCAAGTGGTACACTCAGGAGGGTCCACGTCACCTTCGACGACGTCATCGGGTCCCACCACTCTCTCTTTTCTTCTCGACCCACTGGCATGTGGTACACACCCATGTTTCCATGTCCATTCCAAGTGAAATCCAATGGTCAAATCCTCTCTCAGATCTATGGCACAAATCCTTTCGATGTTTCAGGGTTTTAGGGTTTCGGGGTTCCGTGAATCAGCTCACTCTATTTTTCCCCAACAGTCGAAATAGTGAAATCGTGACTTACCTTATGCTTGATCTAAAGGTCAAGCCTTCTACTCCCGATCTATGGTGTAGATCATTTCAGAACTTTGGGGTTTCGGGTTTTAGTGTTTATGCTTCCACGCACCCAACTTCTTTCGATAGTCAAACTCTGATAGACTTCCGAGATATCCTTTCGTCACCATTTTCCTGATCTAATGGTCGTAAAGGTCTCTTCTTACGAACCGATCCTATGGCTCCCACACTCCAAGTGTCGAGCACTCCCTCTTCGTGGTCAAATACCATGCTGGTTATGGTTTTTATATACCGCTATACTTCCTGATCTTTGTATCCCAATCAAGTAACTCCTTGGCTCTCAAGGACATTCTAGGGTCCGAAATTGGTTCTTCCAAACACAATTTCCACTTGAAACTTTGGGTCCAATGACCACTTAATCAGCCCATCCAGGCTCAGCATCAAAAACAGGCTATGATACCATACTATAGCATTCCCCGGCCGTCAACTCCCACGGTCGAGAAAAATGCCACTAACTTCGCGTAAAAACACTGTTGTAGCATATTATGCATTCTAATGAATTACAATTGCTTAGTTACAATAAAACACAAAATTCAATTTAGAATTTATATAGAATTAACAATCATTCATACACACAACAGAATGCGTGATAACATTGCAAGAATCACAGGTATGCAATTTAATTAATTACGGAATTAAAAAGACATATTGACACTTATCTTTGAAACGGCCGCATGCCACCAACAGCGTGCAGACCTTCCACGAACCTCCCAACCTTAGACCATGTTGCTCATCACTCTCAGTAGTAGGTCACCCCCGAGCGGGGACTAAGCTCCGTTGGGCAAGGGATCCTAGGCTAGGTAAGGTTTACAGGAAGAATACACGTAAAAGAAGGAGGATTCTCTCCCAGGAGCCACTTATGCCCACTACTCATAGACTCTCCTTCCCCACATGCATGTCCCACCCCAGGAGTATACACCTTCACTGTCACCTAGATAGTCCTTTGGCTGCTAACCTCCCTTGCCTTGGGCTTCAGCAACAGACCAGACCGAAAATCTTTAGGCTTTGTGGAAGCTACAGGGCTCCTTCCAGGAGCTCTCTCCTTGCTTCGCACACTCTCTCACCTGGAGAGGGTCACTCACAGGCTAGGAAACTTTTCCCTTCAACCTGAACCACCTCTCTCACCTTGAGAGAGTGTTGTATACACTAGACAACAAGACACATGTAGTTAACCACTACATGGCCACAACAATAAATTGGAAACATAGACATGACCACCCAAAGCTAACAATAGACAAGCGTAATAGCATAACAAGGCTCGACAATTACGAGACACTTTGGTTTTCTCAACAGGCAACATAGGACGTCTTCTTGGTTCTAGTTTTTGGAATGCATAAGTGTACACAGATATCCCACGTAGAGGCTTAGAGGGTTCAGGTGATGGATCTGAGTATGAACACCAAACAGAGGTCGCTCCTAGACACCCGCCAGTTCTGACGGAGGATGGAGAATGGAATCTCGACTCAGGTGATGGATGGAGGAATGTCAGATGAACCCCCAACATGGATCTCTTCTTATGTTTTAACTGCATGTGCTTGGGCCGACACATGTCACCCATGAGGTTGCATGTGCTTCATCAGCTGGTGTGTGCTTTTAGGCATGTGTTCCCCCTTCTAGGGATTTGGGATCAAGAAAACATGTTTCACACATCTTTTTAGAATAATAATTTAATATTATTCTCAAGGGTTTAAGCCCCCTCAGCTTAGCCCCTCTTCCAACCTCTCATCCCCCTCTCTCTTACCCAGGATTTGTGGATGCTTAGTCCCCCATCACTCATCCATCGTGGTCAGTCCACAGGCAGAGATGTTTTGTATTAATACTGTGCATAATTACATGTACAAAAATCAGGCTCCTGTCCTTCAACACTTAGGCTCCCTAGCACATAAGCCCACTAGCTTATATAACTTGCCTCATCATCCTTATAAACTTGAATTACAGTTCATAAACAAGATTTATACTTCATAGACATGATTTACAATAGGGCTCGGCCTTGAGGACATTACACATAGTCATGCAGTCTCTACCAATGGTACAAAACCACAATAGTAGAAAAATGTTTGGCACACATGGCACTCCCATGTGGACTTCTAAAGGATACTCCCATGGCACTCCCATGTGGACTTCTAGGGTCAACTTCCCATAGTGTGTGACGTCAAGGGTCAAATCCCTTGGCATGTCCTCATGTGCTCTCCATGTGGGACGTTGGGCTATAAGAACAAATGAACTTATCCCTTATTGAATAAGTGTCCTCATAGATCAACTCAAATCAATTCATAGAGGAGTACGATTTGGAGAAATTTTGTCACACATGGCACTCCCATGTGGACTTCAAGAGGCTACACCCTCTAGAAACACTAGGGTCAACTCCTATAGTGTGTCATGCTAAGGGTCCACTCCTTTGACATGTCCTCATGTTCTCTCCACATGAGATGTGTCCTGATGTTCTCTCCACATGGGACATTGGGATATAAGCCCAAACACACTTATCCCTTCTTGGATAAGTGTCCCACTTATCCCTTGTCGGATAAGTGTCATCAAAGATAAACTCAACTCAGTCACAGAGGAGTATGATCTGGAGAATGTCTCAGGAATCTACAAACATCAACACTCCCTCTCATCGAGGGAGGCATTCTCTGCCATGCCAATTCTATTACGGAAGTACTTGAACTTTGTCTTGGTTTGGTAAGAACTTCAACAACCTGCTCATATGTAGGAAGGTACTGCACCAATATTGCCTTCTTTTGCACCATGTCTCAAATGTAATGGTACTTGATCTCAATGTGTTTCAATTTGTCATGAAACATTGGATTCTCTGAGAGCTTCACACAACTCTAGTTATCACAATGAATAATGATGGAATCTAGCACATGTCCAAATAAATATGCAAGGAGATTGTAAAGCCACACTGCTTCACAGACTGCCACACTCAATGCAATGTACTCTGCTTCTACAATACTCAAGGCCACAGAAGCATGTTTCCTACTACACCAGGAAACCATGGCATATCCCAAAGTGAAGCAACACCCAGAGGTGCTCTTCCTATCCATTGTGTGCCCTACCCAATCAGAGTCAATATATCCTTGTTGTTAGAAAAATAGGATCGTGGAGCAATAAAATAAAAAAAATGTGGAAAAAAAACACAGAAGATACACAATACAATAAAGGCACAAATATACGTGGTTCACCCAGTGTTGGCTATGTACACCAGAGAAATTTCCAGGTCCTTCCTTTATTATTATCCAACAAATGAAGGAATACAATCTACAACACACCCACTGTAACTTCCTCTTGTTTCTCTCACAGTCTCCTCACTCAAAATAAAATATTCAAAATCATGCATAGACGCAATACATTTCCCTCATAAAAGAGGGTTACCTTCTAGGGGAAAAAACCCTAACATAACTTCTACTGTCAGATCTGGGACCGTATAATGAATGGTCCAGATTTACAATGAAATTACAATATACAATTACAATAAAATTACAATATACATTTACAAGGAAATTCCCCCATGTGGAGGAGTGTACATTCTTCTGGGGTGTAAAGTATTCATTGGGTATAAACATGGTTCAAAACAAATACCTTTGAATCAGGAAGATAATCAGGCTCCACAACCAATAATCTCCCACTTGGAGACTAATCTCAACAACTCCACCACTGTTGTATCTGTTGGACTATGAACCCTCTTGGACCTGGAAAATTTCTCATCTTCGCCTTCATGCTTGAATACCAATTGAAATTGAGCAAAGAATTAGTTTCTCCCTGGTTACTCCCGTAGTTAACATGTCTGAAGGATTCTGTCTAGTGTGTATCTTTTCCAACTTCAAATGCCCATCTTCCAAGACAGATCATATGAAAAGGTACCTAATCTGTATATGCTTATTCTTCAAATGGAAGGCCGAGTTATTTTCAACATGAATGGCACTCTCACTATCACAATACAAACTTATATTCTCCTGCTTCTTTCCCAATTCCTCCATAAACCTTTGTAACCAAATCATCTCTTTACTAGCCTTTGTAGCAGCAACATACTATGCCTCTATTGTTGAAAGTGCAACAACCTTTTGTAGTTTCAAAATTCAACTTGTTTTTGTTCTACCTATAGTAAAAACATACCCTGTGGTGCTCCTCCTGCTATCTTTATCACCTTCCATATCTAAATCAACATATCCTTGTAGAACATTGTCTGAACCTCTAAAACATAATGCATGAGTAGCAGTACCTCTCAAATACCTGAGAATCCACTTTACTACCTCCCAATGTTCTTTACCTGGATTGTTCATATACTTTCTCACAACTCCCACTGCATGTGCAATATCTGGTCTTTTGCAAACCATTGCATGCATCAAGCTGCCAACTATTGATCAATAAGGGACCCTAGACATGTATTCTATCTCTTCTTGTGTATTGGGACATATTTCCTTAGTTAATTTGAAATGGTTGGCTAAAGGTGTACTAACTGGTTTTTCATTCTACATTCTAAACCTCTCCAATACCTTATCTATGTACTAACCCTAAGACAATGTCAATTTGTGATTTTTCATGTCTCTTGTTATTCTCATACCAAGGATTTTCTTTGCAGCACCCAAATCCTTCATTGCAAGTGAAATAGCTAATTTCTTCTTAAGCACATGTATATCCTGCATATTAGACTCTGCAACAAGCATGTCATCTACATACAATAGCAATATAATATAGCTTCCATTTTCTAGATTTTTAAAATAAACATAGTGATCGGAATGACATCTACTATAACCTTGTTATGTCATAAACATGTCAAACTTCAAATACCACTGCCTTGGAGGTTTCTTTAGGCCATACAACCTCTTCTTCAACCTGCATACCAAATTTTCCTTCCCTTTGACCTCATACCCCTGTGGTTGTTGCATATAAATCTCTTCCTCCAAATCCCCATGGAGAAAAGTTTTTTTTACATATAATTGTTCAAAATGAAAATATTCTACTACCACAAGACTTAAAATAGTCCTAATTGAAGTCATTTTAACAACAGAAGAAAATATTTCATCAAAATCTATACCTTTCGTTTGTGCAAACCCCTTTACAACAAGTCTAGCCTTATACCGCTTTTTTCCTCCATCTTCTTCCTTCAACTTGTAAACCCATTTATTTTGCAATGTTTTTTTTACTGTAGGAAACTGAACCAAGTCCCAAGTCTATTTATTTACCAAGGAATCCATTTCCTCTTTCATGTCTTGCTCCCATTTCTTTTTAGTCTCTACCTGCATTGTCTCTTCATAACATTCTAGTTCACCAGAATCAGTCAATAATAAATAATACAATGAAGGAGAGTATCGTTCAAGGGGTCTACTTAACCTGGTATATATTCTAACAACACTTGCAAGAGTTTGAGGTACCTATTGATCTTGTTGTTTTACATTTAGATTTTTTGGTACCTTTGTAATTTACTTTTCAGTGATCTCATCAAGCATTGCGTATTCTGGTTTTTTTTTTTTGTTGTTTCTTTCCCTGCAACCAATCTATGTACATGACCTTCTCATTGAATATGGCATCTCTACTCCTAATGATTTTTTTATTTTCATAATCCCATAAGTGATAACCAAAATCATTAATATTGTATCCAATAAAGGTACACTTATTGTATTTTTCTTCAAGCTTTGTTCTATTTTCTTTATCAATATGGACAAATGATTCACAACCAAAAGTCTTCAAAAAAGAATAATTTACCTTTTTACCTATCCATGCCTCCTCAAGAATTATACCATCCAAAGAGCTTGAAGGTCCTTTGTTTATTAAGTAAATAGTAGTATCTATAGTATTTTCCCACAACTATAAGGGAAAACTAGCATGCAATCTCATACTCCTTGCATGCTCCATGATTGTCCTGGTCATTCTTTCTGACACACCATTTTCTTGTGGTGTTCCTGGAACTATCTTCTCTCTATGAATCCCATGGTATGAACAGTAATCATCAAAATCCTAGATGCATTATTCACCTCCATTGTCTGATTTGAGACACTTCAACCTTTTTCCTGTCTCATTATCAACCAAATATTTCCATTTCTTAAAAGTATCAAAAACATCATACTTTTGTCGAATGCAATAAACCCAAGTTTTTCTAGTTGCGTCATCAATAAAAGTAACACAATAATGAGAGCCACCAAGACATGATACCTAAGTTGGTCCCTATACATTTGTATGCACAAGATCTAATCTTCACTCTTCTTTTCTTTTCCAAATCTGAGAAATTAGACTCTCTTATGCTTTCCATAAAAACAATGCTCACAGAAATCCAAATCAATTTGTTTAAGATCTGGCATCAAATTTATTTTTTGAAGTATCTGCATCCCCTTCTCACTCATGTGTCCAAGCCTATGATGCCACATTTTTGTATCCACTCCTGTAGAACCTAAAGAGATAGAAGATTTAGTAATACCAGTACATAAATACAATGTACCTACCTTCTCTCCTTCTATTATCACCAATGATCCTTTGGTGACCTTCCACGCTTTATATGTAAATATGGATATACAACCTTCACTTTCCAACTACCCTCCTGAAATTATATTTTTCCTTATATCTGGAACACGTCATACCTCTTCAACAACCATTGGTTTCCATTTCTTTGCTTTATTTTTACCTTTCTCATTCCAACAATTTTGCATGGTGCATCATCACCCAAATGAACCTTTCCAAAATCACCTTGAACATAATATAGAAAAATTTTCCTATGGGGTGTGGCATGAAATGAATCCCCTGAATCTACTACCCAAGACTCAGAAATATTATTCACAGAAAGAATGAATTCATCTTGTAACACGTCACCTGTTACATTTTCTTCCTGATTTTTCTCTGGTTGTCCATCTCTTTGTTTCTTTGGAGCTCTGCATTATTTCTTCAGATGTCCTTTCTTCCCACAATTCCATCAATCTATCTTTCCAAATATGGATTCGGATTTTCCCTTCCTATAATTCTCGTGGTTCCCTAAGCCCTTTCCTCTATCCTTTTGTCTTCCCCTGTTCTCCATGTTCAATGCATTATCTGATGTCTCGCCTGTGATTTTCCATCACATTTCCTCACTAAGGATAACACCAACAACATCATCAAAATTCAAAGTGTTTGAACAAGATACAGGGTTACTTATAGCCATGACCAATCCATTCCAGCTTTCTGGCAATGATCACAATATTAGAAGAGCCTTGACCTCATCATCAAAGTCCACTTTTACAGAACTTAGTTGATTAGTATCAAAGTCCACTTTTACAGAACTTAGTTGATTAGTAAACACATTAAATTCATTTAAATGATCTGCAACAGACCCACCTTCTGACATATTCATATTAAATAATCTCTTCATTAGAAATGCCCTATTGGACACCGAGGGTTTTTCATACAGTTTAGCCAATGCGTCCATCAGCTCCTTCGTTGTCTTTGCTTTTGAAATATTGAAATCCACCGACGTTTCCAGGCTCAGTTGTATCGTTCCTAGTGCCTTTTTGTCAAGAACCTTGCATTATTCGTCCTTCATGGTCATCGAATTATTTTTTATTCCACCCAATGGTAGGAATAGATCCTTCTGATATAAATAATCTTTCATCTGCATCTTCCATAACTAGTAGTTTTTGTCATTAAATTTCTCGACCCTAAACTTTCCATCTTCCACCATTTCTCCCACTCAAACCAAGAACCCTCTTTTCCTATGAGTTATCTTTTGCTCTGATACCAGTTATTAGAAAATAGGATCGTGGACCAATAAAATAAAACAAATGAATAAATTAAAACAAAAGATACAAAATACAATAGAGACACAGATATACGTGGTTCACCCAGTGTAGGCTACGTCCACCATATAAATTTCCAAGTCCTTCCTTTATTATTATCCATCAAATGAAGGGATACAATATACAACACACATGTTGTAACTTTCTCTTGTTTCTCTCATAGTCTCCTCACTCAGAATACAATGTTTGCAATCATACATATCCACAATACATTTCCCTCATAAAAGAGGGTTTCCTTCTAGGGAAAAAAACCCTAACATAACTTCTACTATCAGATATGTGATCTTATAATGAACGGTCTAGATTTACAATATACATTTACCAAGAAATTCCCACGCATGGAGGAGTGTACATTCTTTCAGGGTGTAAATTATTCATGGGGTATAAACATGGTTGAAAACAAAGAACACTGAATCAGGAAGATAAGAAGGATCCACAACCAACACCTACAATCTCATGTCAATACTAGAAGTATATCTTAGACCATGTCCAATTGTTCCTCACAGGTATCTCAACACATGCTTCACATCAATACAATGTGTCTATCTCAGTTGGCTCATAAATTGGCTAAGTGCACTCACTGCATAGAAAATATTTGGTCTTGTGTTAACCAGATACATCAATGATCAAATCAGTTTTCTGTGCAGGGTCAGATCAATATCATCGGAATTGAAAGAAGACACACTTAGTTTCATCATATTTTTCACCATTTGTGTAGCCATGGTCTTACAGTTCAGCATCCCGAACTTTTTCAATATCTCAATTTTGTACTTCCCCTGAATTAGGAAGATCTCATTAGTTCTATACCACACCTCTAGTCCCAATAAGTAGTGAATCACACCAATCTCCGTCATCTCAAAATGAAAGGCCAACGCATACTTGTATTCATTAATAAGGCTCTTCATACTAGTTAGGAATAAATCATCAATGTAGAGGACCAGAATCAGGGCCTCACTGTTAGCAGTCTTGTAGTACAGGTTGGGATCAACAACACTTTTTTTGAATACCAAACTCATCAGGTGTCCATCAATCCTCACATATCAAGCTCAAGGTTCCTGTTTGAGTCCATACATGTCCTTATTCAACCTACACACATGAGACTCCTTCTCATGTATGATGAAACCATCTAGCTGCTCAATTTATATTTCTTCCTCAATCTCTCCATTGAGAAAGGTTGTCTTCACATCCATTTGATGTAGCCTCCAAACCATGGATTTTGTGAGGGAAATAATCGTCTGGGTAGAAGTGTATCAAGCAACAGGAGAAAATGTATCCTCATAATATATTCCCTCCACCTGAGAGAATCCTCTAGAAGAAAATATTTCTTTGTGCTTCTCGATGCTGCCATGAATTGTATGTTTGATCTTATAGATCCTTTTGGAAGTCACTACAGAATTCCATTCAGGTCTCAGAACAATATATCACACATCATTCTTCATGATGGACTGATACTCCTCCATCATGGAATCTCTCCATACTAGTTGACTATATGCCTCCTCATAACATGAAGGCTTAGAATCAATGATGTGGCTCATAGTTGCGGCATAGAACGAATATCTCTGAGGTCTCTTTCTCTCTTGGAAGGTAACAAAAGGAGTTGCATGCCCTTATACCTCCTACAGAGTTTGATGAGACCATGTAGGTCTCTTATGACCTACTACAATATCTCTAGGAAAATCAACTGGAGGTACAGGATCAATGGGATCAATAGGCTCAACTATCTCCCTCTGAAATGTTGGAGGGTGAGGGGGAGAAGGAACCATCTCTTCCTATTTCTCATTATCAATTTCTATGTGAGATCCTCTAGATCTCATGAAGGCTAACTCCTCCTCAAAGGTAACATCTTTGCTCACCTCAATATGTCTCTAACTAGGGATGTAGATCTGGTATTCCTTCGAAGACCCATTGTACCTCATAAATGTACCTGTTGTACCTGAAGGTTCTAGCTTGGTCCTTTTCTCTTTGGGTATATGAATGATATTGGACACCCAAATATCCTGAAGTGTCCAACTGCAGGCTTCACTCTGATGAAGGCCTCCTCAGGAGTCATGTTCCTTAAAGTCTTATGAGAACTTCTATTTTGAACATACACTACAATCATGGATGATTCTACCCACAAAAACATAGGTAAATGTTGATCATGAATCATTTTCTTAACTGCCTCAATAATAGATCTGTTCTTCCTCTATGCGAACCCATTTTGTTGAGGGTTGTAAGAACCAGTGTACTCCCTCTTGATCCTTGCCTCAATGCAGAAATCAATGAAATCCTATGAGATGTATTCTCCTCCATTATCTGATCTCAACACTTTGATCTTCTTCTCGGTCAGGTTTTCGACCTGTTCTCTGTACTCCTGAAATCTAGCAAGGACTCCATCCTTTGTCTTCAAGAAGTAAATCCAATTCTTTTGAGAGTGGTCATCAATGAAGATCATGTAGTATAGGTATCCACTCATGGAAGCAATTGTCATGGGTCCACATAAATCTATATGAACCAAGTCTAAGATCCCCTTCAATCTGTTGTCGCTGCTCAGAAAGGACCCCTTGGAATTATTCCTAAGAGCACAACCTCTACAAATTCCATCATGTTCAACATGGATATTTGGAAGGCATGTCACCATCTTCCATAGAGTGGGAAGAGATCTATAATGTAAATGATCAAGTCTCCTATGCTATAGTTTTCTCAAACTAATAGCATCATGTATTAAGGCCTGAACTGGTCAGACATTCAATCTATACAATATGTCCTCTTGAACACTAATCACCGAAGCAAAATCCATACTAGAGTTCTTGTTCCATGCAAGAACCTTTCCATTAGAGAAGCCAACCTTGTAGCCTTTGTTCTCTAAGAATGAAATAGAAACAAGGCTCCTTCTCATCCCAGGAGCAAATAATACATCACTCAAATGGAGTGGGGCACCATAAACCAATTGTAAGGAAGTGGATCCAACTCCCTTCATAGTATATCTGGCATCATCACCAAGTACAACATGCAAATGATATTCTTTCTCTACTAGATCTGTAAGTGTATATTTTAACCTTGTACAATATTTACTGCAAACATATTTTTAGTAAAAGAACAGAAAATATACAATGGAAAATACAAAAATTACACATATATTTTCCCCTGGAAACCTAAAACTGGAAAAACTAGCATATTCTATATTCATTCATAGTGATACATTGTTTACAATACAATATACATATAGGAACCATCGGCATCCAAAACCCTAACCCAATGACCCAGATTACTCAAAAACCCTAATTCCTTAACTGAAAATAGAAAACCATCAACAAAAAACATGTGCCGAAAAACCGCCCAACAATGGACACAAAAATTGAGGCAACAAGAAAAATGAGGAAAAAATGTGACACATTTCCCAAGGAAAAAAAAACATCAGTGGTGCTACCCCTTTCACCCCTTCTCAAACCCCTCTGTGTTCCTGACACAATGTAGACACTACCACTTGTGCAAAGAATATAACACATACCCAACATTATCCCACTTGTTGTTTTCTTTGCATACGGGGTTACAGGGTTACTTAGTCAACAATCCAGGGCAGCAATGCCCATGGATCCTCTACACCAAGAGAAATTCTCAGTGCTCACAGATTTTGTTAATGAATCTACAGCATTCTTCAAAGTGTCCACCTTCATCAGCAACACTTTCTTTTCTTCAACCATTTCTCTCACAAAGTGATATTGAATATCAATATGCTTTGTCTTTGAATGATAAGTCAGGTTCTTCGCCAAAAACATTGCACTCTGACTGTCACAATCTATCCTTACATATTTTTGTACCAACCCAATACCTGAACACAATATTTGTAACCATATTTCTTCCTTACTGTCATGAGTGGTTGCCATGTATTCAGCTTCTATAGTTGAAAGTGCCACTACAACCTGTCTTTTTCTCATCCAACTTATTGCTCCTCCAAACAGGTTAAACACATACCCATTTGTAGATATCCTACGATCCATATCGCCAACCCAATTTTCATCCACAAAGCCATGTATATCCAACACTTTTTCCAATCTTAGTCTTCCTTGGTAGCACAATCCATAGCTAGTAGTGCCACGCAAATATCTGAAAACCCTTTTTATTGTTGTCCAATTCTCCTTCCCTAGTTTTGACTTATACTTGCTCAAAAATCCCATTGCATGTGCAATGTTTGGTCTAGTATAGACCATTTCATACATCAAACTTCCAATTGGACTCGCATATGGAACACAAGACATGTCATGCTCCTCTTCATGTGTCTTGGGACATTGATCTGCAGATAAATTTACACCAACAAGAATAGGAACTTTGACTGATTTACATTCCTACATATTAAACCTATGCAATATTTTCTCGACATATTTTCTATGATTTAACCAGAGTTTCCTCTTTTTCTGATCTCTTTTAATTTCCATACCCAAAATGAAATTTGAAGCACCGAAATCCTTCATGTCAAATTTAGAGGACAACTGAGTTTTCACATCCTGGATAATCTCCTTGTTTTTTCCTATCAGCAACATGGCATCCACATACAAGACTAAATAAATCAAATGATCACCAATTAATTTAAAATACACACAATGATCCTCTTTGCTTCTTGTGAAACCATGTCCCAACATATAAGTATCAAATTTTTGATACCACATCCTTGGTGATTGTTTTAAACCATACAGGGACGTTTTCAGCTTGCATATCAGCTCCTTCTTTCCCTTCATATCAAATCCTTTTGGTTGCTTCATATAGATTTCTTCTTCCAGATCCCCATGTAGGAATGTTGTCTTCACTTCCATATTTTCTACTTCAAAATAAAATGTATCAGCAACAGATAATAGAAATATTATAGAGGTTAACTTGGCAACAAGAGAAACAATCTCACCAAAATCAATTCCCTCTACCTGGGAATAACCCTTTGTTGCTAACTGATCTTTGTATTTCTCCACTTTTCCTTTTGCATTCAACTTATTTTTAAATACTTGTTTGTTTCCAATGGGCTTTCTTCCAGTCAGAAAATCTGCTAGATCCCAAGCTTCATTCTTATCCAAGGCTATCATTTCTTCATCCATGGCCTTTTTCCAAAGATTTCCATCCTCTGAATCCACTGCCTCCCTGATAGTTCTAGGATCATCATAAGTAATAGACAAATAAAAATTTGAACGAAAAACGGATGGATTATACCTTTCCGGTATCCTTCTTTCTCGAACCGATCTCCTCAATACTAGAGTATGAGGGTCTTCTTCTTCTGATTTGTGTTCTTTTGTAGAGTCTGATTCATCATCCTTTAAATAAAACTCTATTTTCTTTGGTTCTTCCTTACTTGGTAGGACTTCATGTTTAAAAACATCCTTCAGTTCTCTAAATACCACATCTCGGCTATACACTACCTTCTTATTTTTTGGGTTCCAAAGATTATAAACTTTGAGACCATATTTATATCCAATAATTAATTAAATGTACCAAATGATTTTGTGAAAATGATTTCTAATGAGAAAAAGAAGAAAACCTAATCATAATTTAAATGAAAGTAAACAGTTGTTAAAAATTAATGTTTTCGTTTAAATTAAGATTTCTATGTTTGTCTCTCCCTCATTCAAATTTGATCAAATGTAAACAAATGTCATAGAAAAGATGTGTCACAATAAACGGTCTTCTTGTAATCATTATTATTAATCCATGTATTCAACCAAACCATTCTCATAGCAAATAAATTCAATAAGGAAGAGGTAATAACAAACTCCCAAATTATGAAGATCATCCATCAACATCCAAACTCTGTAGAAAGAAAAATGGAATGGCATTTGAATTTCATGAAATTAAAACCAAACAAAAGAAAACAATATAAACTCAAACCAACCTCGAAACAAAGCAAACCAATACCAATCCAATCAAATCAAAGGAAAAAAGAACAAAGATTCCAAGTAAAATTTCGAGGGACCCTAGCTTTTGATTAAAAATAAAGAAGGGGGTTGTTGGGGCCCAACAAATGGTGACTCATTGGGCGAAGAATTTATATCTGACCTGTTAAACTTTCATCGCAGGGAAGAAGAATAAGACTTGGATATAATGTTAAGCTACTTTGAAACAAATCCACTTTAATATTACACAATATTAATATTAGCTCAGATTTATAGAAAAATATCAGAAAAGAATGCTTTTACAGAGGATTATAACCTAAAGTTGTGTTTTAATCAAAGAGTCACGATGTTTATAAAAGGACTTCAATATCATTTATAGGGCCACTGTTACCAGTAGGAATCCATATCCTCAATAGTGATATCATTTAACCCACTCAAATGCTTTAATCCCATCCAATAGTTGTATCCACATGATGTATACTTCCATAAAAGTTAATTTAAAATCATATACTTTCTACGTCTCGACCTGACATTTCTTTGTTGCTAGTATTCATGTTTAGTACCCTGACGAATTTGTCTTGGTATCATGTGTGCATTTACCCGCTGCCAGCGGGCATGTTCAGTACCCCGACGGGTTTACACACACTTCCCACACATAAGTTCTTCCAACCCTCTTATGCCACTTTTAAATAATAATACAATTATATATTTATTGATGACAAAGAGAGTGGGGTGATACTGGAGGTTAATTGCAATATAGGTGAACAATTGATCATTTTTTTTATTTGCTTTCAAAACTGGAAGTTTTATCATGGTTTAGAGATTTTAGACTTCGGTTAAGAAATCATCTAGAGAATGGGAAAGCACTTAAAAGTGATTTTTTAAGAACAAGGACAGTGTAAAAGCCTAAGGATAATCATAATTCCCAAATATCTCGACACATTTCAGGGGTAATACTCTGACAAAGACCGTTTAGGATTTCATAGTACTCAACTGACTTACAAATCAATTATCTAAGCTGAACCTTAACATCAGAAATTGTTTGAACTGTTTCAAATTTCTTTTAAAAACATAAGTCTTGAAATGAATGTTTCCTTCACCAATTGCTCTTTGATCAGAAATATGTTTATTCAAAAAGATAGACAAGAAGAAATTTCAATCAAAGAAAGAAAACAAAAACAAACACACAGCAAATCGAATTAGATTTTATTAATGGGATTCAAAATCAGAAGTATATCAAAACAAAAAAAATCTAAATAGCAAAAGCTCACTTTTAAAAATAATTTGACCAAAAACAAAACCAGGCCAACCTCTCATAGAGAAAGAGGATCAAAAGGAAGAACAACACAGTTCAGAGTTTTGCATATAGGAAGGTTCTTTTCTTAAGATAGTGATGCATGATACATCATTTTGACCAAGCTTATTATTAAAATTCACAAAAATCCTTAACCAAGATGAGTGAAATTATGTGCAGTGGTAAGCTATGTTTGTTAGGATAAAACTAAGATCAAATCCCTAGTCTCTTTATTAATGCTTCATAATATCTTAAATTATTGCATGATGCTGCCAAGTTTTGAAAAAGAAACATTTAATCAAGACATCTGTGAAAAGGAAAAAGAAAGGAATTGAAAGAAGACTTCTCTGACAACATTCAGATGATGGTTCTGTTTGCATAACCATGTTCCTTCATGACTGCATTATTCAAAATAAAAAAGTGAAAAGGAAAGAAAAAACCAAAAGGACTCTATTCCTACACCTACTCTAACTCCTACATAGATCAAAACGCTAAGTAAAATTGTATTTCCAGTGTAGCCAAAAGAGCATCTTCAATCCTGTAAGGCATATAAAGTCAAAAATACGAATAAAAGAATGTATTATTTGCATATACAAAAACAATATGTCATGATTACCTCATATATATTCATTTAAAAAAAAAAATCAAGCACGACCTTACCATTCTTTTGAAACTTCTTGATGTATGAATCCTTGAGCCATTCTACAATCTTGTCATGATATGGGTCATAATGGCATGGAAGGATGTAAGTAATTTTGGAAAACTTGTCAATATTATGGGGACCTGACATAACCAACAAATGGCGCTAGAAGGAGGGCCTGAAATTCATTGATGGGACATGGAGGTCATAAGACTCCCCCAAGAAATCATTATCCTATCATAACGTGTATTCACTTAGACAATAACGATACATTTGACCCATCTACTACCTCAAATATTACCCCTGAAATTCTCGTCGAACCAATAACACCAGTTCCTCAAGGGATTGACGTTCAAGAAATTGTTTGCTAGTCAATCATAAGAACTCAAAGTGATTTATCTCATATTAGACAACCTGGTAGACAACTTAATCAACCCCTTGATTTCACAAATATTAAAGAACAACCTCAATACATTGGTCTGCCTGAAAACCCTTCAGGTGGTAATATTACCAATCATGTTGAAGCACTTATCCTTGGTGCTGGTGGATCTGGTATCCCACCATACCCACCTGGTTCTTCTCCATCCTCTTTGGGAGGAGAATCTTTGGACGAAGACAATTCTTCATCTGAACCATCCCAAACTTCAATTCCACCAACTCCCATGGAAAACCAAAATAATCCTGCGAGACCTTGTCTTGATCAATATGTCATGGTTGTACCTAGAAACCAACACCCATTGCCTAAACATCCGGAGAAATGGATGCCCAAAATTGACCTAGATTCGAAGAAATCAGTTGAGGATCACATCAAGAAATTTTTGCTAGTCGTTAGACTCTAGAGTGTCGAACACGAATATGTCGTGTGTAGATTATTCCATTACACTTTTGAGGGGAATGCCTTAACCTTTTATTTTTCCCAACATCCTCAGACCATAATCTCTTAGGACAAGTTTGAAATTTGTTTTCTAGAAGAATTTGGAGACGATAAATATCCAGAAGTCATGGTAATGGAACTCTCTAGTTTGAATATGAACCCTAAATAAAAATTTAAAGACTTTAACCAAAGATTCCTGATGCTGAAAAAAAAATCACTGTAGATTTGATGCCTGCAGAAAACTTGATTGTTGCATATTATACTAAGGCCCTGCATAAAAACATATCCATATGGGTTAAAAGGTCCAAAAAGAATACGTTGTTATAATCCTTTGAGGAGGCAAGTGATATTAACAAGGACATTCTAGGCTTAAAATATAATCTAAGCAGTGAGGCTGAAACAGCTTCATCATCTAAAAAGAAAATAGAAATTCTCACTAGGCCTCCTTAAGCTAAAAATCCACAAGAAACATTAGACTTCGAGAGTTTGCAAAAATCTTTCTAGAAACTATCCAATCAAGTCATTCACTTGAAAATATCTGTTGAGGAGGCATCTACAAGTAAAGGGGTTTTTATACCACCTTTTAGAAAACATTTTCCTCCAAACCGGCCAAACCCGACCATAAAAGGTCTAAACTTCGAAGGTCTACAGTATGTTTTGCAAACAATATTGGACGCACATGATAACTTTGTTTTTGATCCCCCTTAAAATCATGAGGATACAAGTGAGGAAGAGACACACGAGGAGGATAAATCATCTCCTCCCATTTTGGGGCATTTTTCAGACAACAGGTTTCAAGCAAACTTTGAAACTATCCATCCCTATAATACTAGAAGTAAATTACAAAACAAATCTTCACCCAAAACAAGTAAAAATGTTGCTTCAAAACAGCCAAAGAAAACTGGAAAGAGACAAAACTCTACTGACCTAGTTTTAGAATATGATTTAGTTAAAGATTTGAAAAAATTAAGGGCAAATATATCAGTTTTTGAATTGCTGAAATTTCCACTTATCCTACAGAAAATGTTCCAAAGCATTGTTGAAAATAATAAAAAGAATGATATGATCAGCAAGAAATCAGCAGAAATTGACTCAAACAAAGCTAAATATGTCCCACCTAAAAATTCATTTGAAAATCAAGATAAAGGGACACATCAGAAAAAACTGTAGGAAACTTAGATAAAACTGTTTTAGGAACATCCATAAAAAATCAGCAGAATTTTGTTGTTTCTGCCCGAAAAAAATGTGCCTCATTTTTTATTAACTTTCAAAATTTTTAATAGGAATGTTCATAACTACATGGTTTATTCTGGTGCATCATCAAATTTGATGCCTTTGTCTGTGTGCCAGAAAATTAACACAGAGGTAAAACTCTTTGATTTAAAGATCATTCAGTTAGATAGAACTAATGTCAAAGTTATTGGTGAACTAAAAAACGTGTTGATAAGATTATCATCCAATCCCAAGGTTCACCAAGTGATTGATATTATTGTTGTTGACATTCCTAAGGTATATGGTCTATTTTTTAGTAGAGATTGGTCAAAACAGTTACATGGTTATTTTTCTATAGACTGGTCTCATTTATGGTTGCCAGAAAATGGACAGCCCAACAAGATCAGAATAAATAGGGAACGTTATTGTTGTGCTACTTATATTTTTAGTATAATGAACTCATTAATTATCAATCTGGGATTCGTAATCAACAGAGTTGCAAGACACCAGTAAGAAAGGTAATTCTAATGTCATGAGTATAGAACTATTCTAGACTATGCATGCTGAAAATAAGGAAAACTAGCAAAACCAAGCATGGTTGTCTTTCACAAAGAGGCTATCTACTCCATTATGGCACATGCAAGTATGAGATGGAGTTATTTTGATAGATCAAATCTGCTATCTGACCCAGAAATCTAACTATGCAATCATGCTTATGAAAGGGAAATCACACATCAATCATCACTCATTAATCATCGAGACATAGTATGGGTAGTTCAATAGTCAATATATTGAGTATGTTGTGGTTCACAATGTGTTGTTGTAAACTTCACTAGTTCTCCATCAATTATGTCTGACTATTGCTGCCAACATTCATGTCCATGAAACAAAATGAAATTCATAAAAATAGAAACAGAGAATATGCAAAATAGAGTAAGTAAAGATCTCTAAACAATCGAAACCTAAACTAAACTATACTATTATCCTCTGAAAGGGTCAAAGCTTCAACTAGTCTAACATTTAAACTATTGAAATCAACTACTAACACTAACTATAAGGATGTTGACCTTTGTTGGGTGGTGGGGCCTTGCCGCTTCAACAAGTCAGCGACTGGAATTTACAGTAAGATTTCTTTTGATCTACACATTACTCTTACCCAAACTTCAAGACATAGAATTAAACTATGCTAACAACTTAACTCACATTCATTCATAAACGATCAAGACATGGAAATAAATGACATCCTTCTATTAAAATTCAACTTAGAATATGTTCTAAAATATGTAACGTTGCTTCACATGTTAGATTATACTAACTCTCTACTACCTCCACCATCCTTGTCATGACTATTTAAGCAGTCTTAGTCGTGAAACACAAGGAGGTGAAATCTTTAGCAAATCAGTCAATTGTCAAATTTATATATTCAGTTACATATTTTAAGCTTCATCCTCATGAAACGAAGTGTATGAGGATGAAGAAATAAACAAGCAAGCTTATCATAACCTTGCTAGAGCTTTAATGATTCAGAAAACATCCAACAATTATCTTTGGTACGATTTGGAGCTAAACTTGGTATATTATGCTTCATATATTGGTACCGGATCATGACAAGTGAGATTCAGTAAATGGTACCGTATCCAAATAGTGCACAAGTGGTTGGTACCAAACTAGAATAGTCTGCAGCCATTGGTACTGGATCGCGACATTGAATGGTTCGGTACCAAATCTGAATGGAAGGTGCGCTTCATACTGGATTCGAACAGTGGCAATCCGGCGCATAAGTACCAGATGTTTGAGATGGTATAGAAAGGCTGGACTCATCTAGAGGTCAAAGGTTACACATGGAAAATTAAAACATTAGTACATGAAACATTTAGTCTCCTAGCTCAATAAACCATAAAAATGCATGAATTAATTATACTTTAACTTATGACCTCATCAATGGATAATGGTAGTGTTCTTTGTCATTTATCCAAGCTTAGGTAAGCCAAAAAGGTACAGATGAGGGGTATAATAGGGTAGTGGGGATGTCAATTTAGAGGCTCAACATTCCCCCATGACAAAACCATTGCATGTCCTCATGCAACTGAAACAAACCCAAAAAATTTCAAAATTTGAGACTCCATTCTTTACTTATGTGGATCAATGATGTTGATGGCTGAGGCTTCTACTTTTAGCTCCCTTTTTATGACCCTAATGTATTTTAAGAGTCTTAGTACCTTCTTGATCTTATTATAAGTCTCTTCATGGTCATCTTGAAGTTGTTGGCTAGTTGCTACAAGATACTAGATATATAAAATATGCAGAACAGAAATGAAATGCTAGAAATGACAGAATAACAGTAAATTATCCAGCATAATCTTCACAATACACAGAAATGATATACGAAATAGCAACAGAAATAGCACTTTGAATCAGATAGCAATGTTC
>ML777701.1:629168-654888 GCA_009831015.1 Picea engelmannii | reverse complement strand
AGATCCTTCTAGAAGCGGAAGCTTCTATTAGGTCTTCTTACATCCGCCTTATTCTATTTTATTGAAAGGTCTTATTAATATTGACCTTTATTACATCCAAATACATTGATCTACCTATGTGCGGGTTAGGACCTTAACAGTTGCCTTCAGTTGCTCGTTTTGCTTTTTGATATACCTATCCAATAGTTGGTATTCCTTCACTTCTTGTTTGAGTTCCTGGTTTTGTTTTTGCAGCGCCCCAATATTTTTCTTCATCTGTGCTTTTGTTAAGGTCCTTGTTGACTCCATTGTTTCTGGCTGGATGTATTCTCTTTCCTCCACTTCCTCCCTCATCCCACATAAAGTAATAGTGACTTGTTCCTCAGTCAAGCTAGGGATGTCATCCTGGACTAATAGGTCTTCAGAAGTGGAGGTAAGATCTATTGGATCTTCATGTGTATGAGGACTGACAACTACTTTTCCTTTCTTTGCCATTCTCCTTGTGGTTCTTTTACAAGGGGGTACTAGATCAGGGGTGCTCACAGGCTTCCTTTTCTTCTTTTCTATTTGTGGAATGGTTACAAGGGATTGTTCTATAGACTGTTCATTTTTATTTTCTGAGCTATTCTTCTCTTTCCTCACAGTTTTTGTCTTATGAACCTTCTCCTCAAGTGTTTTTGTTGAAGTATCCTCTACTAATTTGGTTTTACCTTTTGATTCTTGACTTTTAAAAATCTTATTGACTGTGGAAGAGGGCCCTGCTTGTTTACTAGCTTTATCGTTTTGGATCACTGTTCTAGATGATGATGGAGTTACCTTATCTTTCTTGCCCTTTTTCTTTTGAGGTTCCTTATCTTTCTCTGGAGCAAGTCGGGCTTCCTCTACAGGTTTTTTTTATGTGGGAAGGTGTTGAGTGATAAGGATTTTCCATCTAATCCTTTGCTTCTTGATTTCATGTATAACTAACATCTTAATAAGACCTTGATGGTAAATGCTAGTCTTCTTAGTTTTGGATAGGGATTTGACACCTCTTACCATCTTGTTCAGACTCATCCATAAAAATATGGGAAATCAATTTCAGGGCCTCCTTCAAAGTGTAATAGAAGCCTAAGATGATATATGAAGGTTACATCATACCTGCCCTCACAAATGAGGAATCGTTGAAGACTAGCAAGAATTGGATGATACTCTTCCTTGATATAGTTCCTAGGAATCCCCTTTTTCCAATCAGGGTGTTGATGGTCTTCTTTCAAAAATCGTTGGCACATTTCCTTGTTGATTCCTACTCCTTTGAAATACTTGGCTCCTCTGTTAGGTAATCTCATGGATTCCCTTAAGGTTGTTTCATTGATTGTTAGCTGCAGATTTCCTATGTGTGCAATCTCTCCATTGTAACCTTGAATAAATGCGTGAGATACCTTCTCATGACAGCCTATGAATTTCTCCAAAACTGGCATCCATCCCGCTCTAGCATACTTCTCTCTACTGCTGGAACTCCTCAATATCTCTATAAATATGGAAGACCGGTTCATGTCTACTTACAACCATCTTTATAAATTGTGAGAAAAAAAATCTCGTTGTAGCACAAGGATTTAGTCAGCTGATGAGGGTAAGGATTTGGTACCAGAGATCGCAGGGAGGAGTAAGCTCGGAACTAGAGAAAAGTTGGTAACAGAAAAAAAAAAAAACTATGGTGATGGCGTCACTAATTCAGATGGTGAGTTTAAGTAAAGATGTCGTAAAGGAAAATTAGGACAAGATGAGGCTCATCTGGATGGTTTCGCCACCCAGATAAGCCATTTCATTTCTGACCGTTAGTGCAATGATGGGGACGGAACGTTGGGTGTTGAAGCATTATTGTTGTTAGGTGATTGGACTTCTGAGTGGTAACTTTTGATTTTGAATCGTGGCTTATGACACGAGATACGTTCGTGATTGCTTAAGGATGAAGCACATTCATGGCTCATCATTACTATACATGCTCCATATTCACTCTTTTGCATGATTTTACCTTTAATCATTTTCAAGTGCTTATGTGATGAGAGGATTGATTAAGGTTAGGCATATGGGTATGAGGGAAGTGATATTTAGGTGCATGGTTTTAATATTAAGGTCATAAGATCTAGTATACGTTTTCATACCTCTTGTAGTTTTATAAGCAAAGGAAAATAAATAATACCATGTTACCTTTTTTTTTAACATTGTATAATCAATACCCATAGCATATGTGACTACCTTTGTATTTGAATCTTGCAGATTGTCAAAGTTCATCTTTTTAGGCTGGAGTTTTCTGGAAGCTTGGTACCGAAATTTCCTGTACTTCATGAGACTTCTTTATTCTGTGCTTGTCTTCTTTTGTGTCTAGTTCTGTAGTGTTGTAGGGTGAACATGTTGATTTCTGAGGATGAGGTGTGAGTCTCAAAAAGAGTTCTGAAAAGAGCTCTTTGACCCTCCCTCATGCCAAGGATGTTGCATATCCTTATGCAATAAGATCTAACATCTTGTATCATAATGGAAGAAAAATGATAAGAGAAAAGAAACCAAATCAAATTCCAAAAGTACATTTATCACCTAGCATATGATCACATGCCTAACAATTTTGAAATTGCCTTTATTTTGATGACTTATTGACAAGGGTAGCATTCAGCAGTGAAGACAGGGAGGTGTTTATATTTTTGTCGGAAGAACAGATCCAACCTAACTTGCTTCAGAGATTTACTATCATTATATGTTATGGATAAATTTCATAGTATAAGTAGATGAGACTCCCTAGTTAGGGAGCCACTCTTAAGAAATTTCCTTCTTAGGTAATGTAGGCTTTAGATGTCAGACCAGTAAGGTTGACTTAGGGTAATTCTCAAATTAACATTTGCTTGTAATAATTATCTTTGTTTATTAATCTGGAGTTTGTATCTCATAAATGTTAACAATGAGCTTTGATTGTAGTGTTCATCATTTAGATGACAAAAGTGAATTTTTCAACCAAACAAGTATAGATGAGACATTTCTCAACTAGAACCCACTACCAGCAAGCCTGTTCAGTACTCCGGTGGGGAAATTGTGATAATTAGTGAGAAACATCCCTTCCCCGGGAAGAATGCCCCATTGCCAACATGCATATTCAGTACCCTGATGGGTTTTCCTAGTCATACCACAGACTGGTACCCGCTGCCAGTAGACCTGTTCAGTATCCCGGTAGGTTAGTCTCTTAAACCCTTTTTCCATCAGAGGTTTCTTGTCCATAGTCACCTATTTTGGTTTTTATTAAAGAGTGTTTTCGCATAGTGATAGGGGAGGCTCATCTGAAAACCTTTTTATAGGCTGGGATGGTATTTTTTTGGAAGGTATATTCTCTTATTTGGATGTCTATAAAGATTTGTCTGAAGGAAAAATAAAATTATGTATGCATATTATTTCTTTAGAATGATCTAGATGTATAATTCTATCTAAGTTTTTCCATAAGAGAATGACCTAAATTTACCTTAGGGTACTGATATATCCTCTTCCATAAAAGTTTTCCTAGTGTGCCCATGACAGAGAGTGTTCATATACTCATATGTTACTCTTTAGTAAGGATGATCCAATGAATACTATTGAAGTCAAGGTAGGGTGAGATAGTTACTTGTAGGCTAATATATTTTTTTATCCCTTAATCATGCTGAAATATTGGATAAAGGCAACTTCTAGACTTTGAAGCAAATTAAGCATGGTTCTTTTAACGATCATAGGTAAATATTATGTCTTCTTTGTCAAGCAACAGAACCAAAAGAATTTAAAAATTATTCCCTTAGCTAGCAATAGAACCAAAAGAAATTAAAAATTCTTCCCTTTAGTCAGCAACAGAACCAAAAGAAATTATTGCTTCATGAGGGCTGCCATTTGATGTTTCATTCGGCTCCTTGGTTCTAGCTTGAGTGATTACTGCATGGCTTCATACTTCATAAGATTTTGAAATAGGCGTAGCATTCCTTAGGTGATATGTCTTGATAGTACCATATAAGGACAGACTTCTGGTACCGGACCAGCATAGGATTTCTGGTACCAGATTAGCACATATGGTACCGGACCAGAACATAGTATTGTTGATGCATACAAACTGATGTTTAGCAAGTTCATGAAGGATCAAATAAATTATAGAAATCTACTTATAAAGGTAAAAAGTAAAACAAAAGGAGGTAAGAGTTCATTGTTACCTTCATCTTATTAACAAAACACAATACACACCTATGTACAAATATTTTTAAAAGTAAACCAATCAATCAATGTGGATCAGTAGGAAGGTCTCCTTCCTTACTGATAACCTGCATATCTGAATTCTATAGTATACGAGTCAAAAATTCCTCTTTTGAGAGGGGTTTGTTATAAATTATCAACCGGTCACCATTCACAAGTAGTGGTGTCTGATATTCGTCGATTGTCTTTATCCTGATTGAACCATTATCATAGACAGTGTCAATTTCGTAAGGTCCCATCCAACGTGTAGTTAACTTACATTTGAAGTTCTTGAATCTGTTGTCATACAACAGGGCCCAATCTCCTTGTTGAAAATTTTCCTTTTTGAGATACTTGTCATGCCATTTTGTTCTCTTCTCTTGAATGAGGGTGGTTCTTTGAAGTGCTTCCTGCTTAATTTCGTCCAACTCATTAAGCTGCAAGAGTCTTTGTTGCTAGGCTTCATCCAAGTTCATGCCAACTTGTATTGCAGTCCTGAAGGTTTTGATTTGGAATTCTATGGGTAGAAGCACCTTCTTCCCATACACCAAATTGTAAGGTGTATGTCCTATTGTATTCCTCCGAGTGATTCTATAAGCCCATAAGGCTTCTAGTAATCTGTCAGCCCAATCCTTGTGGTGTAGCTGTATTGTTTTGGTAAGAATGGACTCAATAACTTTGTTGGTAGATTCTACTTGTCCATTTGCCTATGGATGGTAGGGTGTATATTTCCTGTGTTTGATTTGGTATTGTTCTGTAATAACTTTGAATAGATTAGAGGTAAATTGAGTCCCTTGATTAGTCACAATTTCTTGGGGTACACCAAATCTAGTAAAGATGTCATTAAAAAGGAAATCTACCACTGATTTTTTGCTTGCAGCTGGCAAATCTTTTGCTTCAACCCACTTAGTCACATAGTTGGTACATACAAGTATATACTTTTTCTTTTTAGATGCAGGGTTAATGGGCCCTACAAAATCTAATGCCCATTTCTCGAAAGGCTCAATGACTACTTGGTCTTGAAGTGGCATTTGGTCTTGTGCAGTAGGCTTACCCATTCATTGGAATTCATCACAATTGGATACATAAGTTTTAGCATCCTTGAAAATATGAGGCTAATAATAACTAGATTGCAAAACTTTATAAGTTGTCCTCTTGTCTACGAAGCATCCTCCACAAGGACCATCATGGCAGGCTTGCAAAATATCATGAATTTCATCTTCCCTTACACATCTCCTGATTACCAAATCTGGTCCTGTTTTGTAGAGACAATCACCGTGCCACATGTAGTTTTCACTTAGCTGAATTACTTTATGTTTTTCTCTAGGAGACAATTTCTGAGGCATTTTCCCTGTCACAAGATAGTTAGCTACATCTTCATACCAAGGAGTAAATGTAGAAATAGCAAACAAATTTTCTTCAGGAAGTTATATTCTATGGGTGCGTTATCTCCCAAATGAATCATTCTAGATAAGAAATCATCCATAAGATTATCCTTACCAGGTCTATCAATAATGTTGATATTGAACTCTTGTAATAATAACAACCATCTTGTAATTCTAGGATTTGTTACAGGTTTGTTCATTAAGAATTTGATGGTTGAATGATCAGTGTGTACAAAAACTTGATATCCTGTAATATGTGTCTAAATTTATTGATAGCATGGACCATAGCTAGCAATTCTTTTTCTGTGAGCATATAATTAACTTCAGTTGGAGACAGATTTTTACTGACAAAGTAAATAGCATAAGGCATTTGATTTTCCCTTTGTCCAAGAACTTCCCCAAGGGCTATGTCTGAGGCATCGATACAGATGTGAAAAGGAAGGGACCAATTTGGTCCTCTTAATATAGGGGTAGTTGACAATTTCTATTTTAGAATCTCAAAAGATATTTGCCATTCATCATCCCAATTAAATTCGACTTCTTTAGATAATAATTTGAATAAAGGGGTAGCTAGGATTGTAAAATTCGGAATGAATCTTCTATAGTAGCCAGCATGCCCTAAAAAGTTGCAAACTTCCTTTTGTGAGGAAGGTATTCTAATTTGTGTGATAATATGAATCTTTGTCGGATCAACTCTCATTCCAGAACCAGAGATGTGATGTCCCAAAACAATACCTTCAGTGAGAATCACTTTTTTACTTTTCATTACTTAGGGAAAGATTAGTTTCCTTACACCTAATCAAGACTTTTTTCTAGACTGGTCAAATCTTCCTGGAAGTCTTTTCCATGGACTATAAAGTCATCCATGTAGACTTCCACGCAATCATTGGTCAAGTCAAATAAAATGGATAGGAAATCCCTTTGAAAATTGGTTGGGGCATTGCAAAGTCCAAAAGGAAGAACCCTATAAGCATAGGTTCCCCATGGGTAGGTGAAAGTGGTCTTCTCCTAGTCTTCAGGTGCTGTTTTTATATGGTTATAACCACTAAACCCATCTAGGAATGAAAAATACTTCTTCCTGGAAAAGGTATCCAACACCTAATCAATGAATGGTAAGGGAAAATAATCCCTTTGGGTGGCTTTGTTCAACTCCCTGAAGTCTACACATATTCTCCACTTACCATTTTTTGGGGGAACTATGACAAGTGGAGACACCCATTGACTATCTGAAATGGGGTATATGAGATTGGCTCGAAGGAGTTTCTACAATTCCTCTTTTACAATATCTTTGAAGGATAGATTCATCCTTCGTTGAGGTTTTCTAACTGGTCTGATTTGGTCATTAGTGTAGATGTGATGTGTGCATGTGTCAAGGTGAATTCCTTTCATGTCTACATAATCCCATGCAAAGGCATCAAATTGTCTTTGTAGGATTTCAATTACTTGTGATTTTTGTTCTGGTTCCAAACTAGAGTTGATATACAAAGGTTTTCCTGGGATAATCTCAACAATTTCAGTACTTTCTTCCTTTTTCTGAGGAAGTTGGTGATAAAGTATATAATTGAGTGATATCAGGGTGCCAATTTTGTTGAAATTTGGAACTAAAAATGTGTGACAACTTTGCAAAATACCTCGGATATTCAATACAATTTGTATCAGCCAAAAATAAACTTAAGACTTGTTCATCTAATTGTTCTTGCATTCCTCTTACTTGTTCAAGTGTTAACAGGGGTCTGATGCAATCTTCTTCTCCATAAGGATTTTCTAACCAAACAGGTATCTCCTGTGTCGGTTGGGCAGGAGAGAAGAGGACAAGCTTTCGGCCATGTGTGCCATTGGATATAGTCATCTCACCAGACCGACAACCGATAAAGGCATCTACTGTGGCCAGTCAAGGACGGCCAAGAACCAGAGGGTGTCCTGGTTTGGATGATGATTTAGAATAGATGACTAAAAATTCTACTGGATATTCCCGAGAAGCTAGAGTGACTGTGACATCATCTAGAATTCTTGCAGGGATAATGACTGACTTATCTGCCAACTCTATCATGGTTTGGGTTGGTCTTAACTGGTTGATTTGGAGCTTTTCAATAGTGTCAAAAGGAATTAATTTAATTGTTGCACCCAAGTCAATGAGTGTTTTTGGTAAGGAAATACCATTAATTTCAACAGTGACTACTGGGTTCCCAGGGTCATTATATTTGTATGGCATTTTAGAAATAAATTCAGATAATTTCCCCACCACTTGAACAAGGGGAGGTTACTTCTTCTTCCTTCCTAGTTTCTTAAGGAAAAGATCCCTTATGATTTTTGCATATATGGGGATATCCTTAATGGCTTGCAGTAGAGGTATTTTTATACATACATTTAGTAATTCATCCTCTATATCTTTGTGCAACGGTGGGTCAGGTTTCTTCACTAATAGTCTTTCGGGGTAGGGTGGAAGATTAAGTTGTTGAGGTAGTCACACAGACTGAGAAGTGATTGGAATAGGAGGGGAAGTCTCTTCTTCTGCAGGGGTGGTTTGAGTGTTTTCTTCCTTAGAATGATTATCATTTTCTTCCTGAATTATTACTCTAGGATTTGATTGATTTACAGCTTTCCCTGATCGTAGTTGAATTTCATAGGTGGGAAAGGTTTGAATTTATGTATTCTACACAGGGTGGGTGGGTTGATTATTAGGGTTAGGGACTAGTTGGGCAGGGATTGTTGTTGGTCTTGGAGGATTGTGGGTAGCTTGGTTTTGTGGTTGTTGATTGGCATTTATAGATAATTGTTGTTGATGATTAGGGTTCAAGGGGGTTGTAAATTGTTGATGTATAGGAGGTGGGAGTAAAGATTGCATCTGTGGTGGGTTAAATCCAGGTAGTAATTGGGAAAATTTTGTAGGATACTGTGGATATGTAGGGTAAGAGGGATTCCCATACATAGGCCCCCTCCAACCTTGTTGCCAAGTTTGAGTTTAGGCTTGCTGAGGTGTCCATTGTGGATAGGGGATTGGATGAGGCCCCCATTATTGTTGTTGATATTATGTATTAGGCTCATAAAATGTATTGGGGTTTTGTGGTATCCAAGGTCTTATGGAAGGGTATGTTTGTTCTTGTGAGACTCCTCCTCCCCTATACATGGATTGTATCTCAAGAAAAGTTGGACACTCAGATGTGGGGTCTTCTAGTGTACATAGGCCACAGATTTCTATGAAATTTAATGGACATTCTTTCTCACCATGCTTCTTTCGGCATTTGGGACGGAAGATTGTTAAAACAATCTCTTCTTCTTGTTTCTTTTTCAGTTTTAGGGTATATAACTGGTTATTGATTGTGCTCAATATGTTTGTTTTAAATTTCTCTAATAAGTTTCCTAACTCAATTCTGGTGACAGTTCATGAACTTTTTCTTGTATTTCTGCTAAAAGAATCTCTTGGTGTTTTTCCTGTTTTAGCTTGTCCTCTTGAGTATCTTCAAAAGTGATCTGCAATATTTGCAAAAGGCTTTTGGCACACATATCCTGAACTTAATAAGTTTAAAACTTCTATGCAGTCATCTCTAACAGTTGGCTCTATGGTGAATAGTTTTTATTTCTGATAGTTGTATAAGAACCTTTCTAAGTAGTCTTCAAGGCTTTCATCTTTTGTTTGTTGCATTTTAAAAATGTCATTTTTAGCATTATCCTTACAATGGTCTTGGTATTTCCGTAAAAATGTGTCTTTCATCTGATCCCAAGAGAGGATTGTATTTTCTCCTAAGCTCATGAACCATCTTAAGGCTTAATCTTTCATTGTAGCGGGAAAGATCTTAAGTTTTGGGGCATCGTCTGAGTAGTTATATATTCTACATAATATGTCGAACTCGAATAAGAATAAGTCTGGATCTTCAGTTGACATACCTCTGAAAGTGGGTAGCAATGATAGTGGGATGTTTTTCATGCTGATGTTTCTGGAAATATCCAAGATTGGAAACCCAAAGGTATCAGTCTCAGTGGTTTTGTTTCCTTCTTCTTATGCCATTCCACTGATAGATGGTTCAGAAAATGGATTTTGTGTATCTCCTAAGCATTCAGCAGATTCACGTTCTGCCTGCCCCAATGTTGTTTCTTCTGTTTTAAGTTCTTCTTCTAGAGACTTTTTGGATCCCCTTGAACTTCCTCCTGGTGGAATCTTTCCTACACCAGTGTCAGTTGGATTAGTGGGGGGGGGTTGTTTTTTAATCTTTAGAGCTTACAAGTCTATCCTTATTATCTCTATATATATGCATAAAATGAAATTTTGATTCTTAACTGAATTGAAATCCTAATTCTATCTAAGAGGTAAGAAGACAACCTGGCTTCGAAGAACCCCACTCTAGTGGCCGCATGGCTCTTCACTCACATATTAAACATTTTATCCTCCTCCCTCAGGTATCCTTTTAAAATTGTTCAAAAACTATGCAAACAATCTAAGCTAAAAATCACTTCCTACTATTTGCAACTCCCCAACAACAGCACCAAAATGTTGTGCTACTTATATGTTTAGTATAATGCACTCATTAATTATCAATCTGGGATTCGTAATCAATAGAGTTGCAAGACACCAGTAGTAAAGGTAATTCTAATGTCATGAGTATAGAACTATTCTAGACTATGCATGCTGAAAATAAGGCAAACTAGCAAAACAAAACATGGTTGTCTTTCACAGAGAGGCTATCTACTCCATTATGGCACATGCAAGTATGAGATGGAGTTATTTTGACAGATCAACTCTGCTATCTGACCCAAAATGTTAACTATGCAATCATGATTCTAAAAGGGAAATCACACATCAATCATCACTCTTCAATCATCGAGACATAGTATGGGTAGTTCAATAGTCAATATATTGAATATGTTGTGGTTCACAATGTGTTGTTTTAAACTTCACTAGTTATCCATCAATTATGTCTGACTACTACTGCCAACATTCATTTCCATGAAACAAAATCAAATTCATAAAAACAGAAACAAAGCATATGCAAAACAGAGTAAGTAAAGATATCTAAACAATCGAAACCTAAATTGAACTATATTGTTATCCTCTAAAAGGGTCAAAGCTTCAGCTAGTCTAACATGTATACTATTGAAATCAACTACTAACACTAATCTATAAGGATGCTGACCTTTTTTGGGCAATGGGCCCTTGCCGCTTCAACAGGTCAGCGACTGAAATTTACAGTAAGCTTGCTTTTGATCCACGTATTACTCTTACCCAAACTTCAAGACATAGAGTTAAACTATGCTAACAACTTAACTCACATTCATTCATAAACGATCAATACATGGAAATAAATGACATCCTTCTATTAAACTTCAACTCAGAATATGTTCTACAATATGTAACGTTGCTTCACATGTTGGATTATACTAACTCTCTACTACCTCCACCATCTTTGTCATGACTATTTAAATAGTCTTAGTCGTGAAACACAAGGAGGTGAAATCTTTAGCAAATCAGTCAATTGTCAAATTTATATATTTGGTTACATATTTTAAGATTCATCCTCATGACACGAAGTGTATGAGGATGAAGCAATAAACAAATAAGATTATCATAACCTTGCTAGAGCTTTAATGATTCAACAAACATCCAACAATTATTTTTGGTACGATCTGGAGCTAAACTTGGTATATTATGCTTCCTATATTGGTATTGGATCATGACAGGTGAGATTCGGTAAATGGTACCGGATCCGAATAGTGCACAAGTGGTTGGTACCAGATTAGAATAGTTTGCGACCGTTGGTACCAGATCGCGACAGTGAATGGTTCGGTACCGAATATGAATGGAAGGTGCGCTTGGTACCAGATTCAGACAGTGGCAATATGGTGCATAAGTACTGGATGGCTGAGATGGTACAGAAAGGCTGGACTCATCTAGAGGTCAAAGGTTACACATGGAAAATTAAAACATTAGTACATGAAACATTTAGTCTCCTAGCTCAATAAACCAAAAAAATGCATGAATTAATTATACTTTACCTTATGACCTGATCAATGCCTAATGGTAGTGTTATTTTTCATTTATCCAAGCTTAGGTAAGCCAAAAAGGTATAGATAAGGAGTATAACAGGGTAGTGGGGATGTCAATTTAGAGGCTCAATAGTTACCTCAAGTTCATTGTCACGGATATAAATGATCCAAATGAGCCTTTTATTACTACTGCAAATTCGATTGAGACGCAGGGAATGAATACTTTTTTTGGTAATTTTATGACAGAAAATTCCTCTATCACCAACCTAGAACAACAATCTAAAGTAACAGCCTATACTCAGGCAACAACTTTTCCAAGTACTCCAAATATTTCCAATGATGAACAAATATGGTCCTTATATTTTGATGGATCCAAATCCCGAGAAGGAGCGGGTGTTGGTTGTGTGTTTATCGATCCCACAGGTAACAAAACATTTATTTCCTATCTATTGGAGTTTGAATGTAAAAACAGAACAGCAGAATACGAAGCACTTATGTAGGGACTAAAGAAGGCACTTGACATGGACGTGCAAAATCTGGTAGTATTTGGTGATTCTGAAATCGTAGTCAAACAAATAAGAAATGCAATACATTGTTTATCAATGCATTTGAAGAATTACCAAAATGAGGTATGGGGTTTAATGCACAAATTTCTGGCATATAATATAAATTCCATTCCTAGGGCGAGTAATTTGGAAGTCGACTTACTAGCTAATGTTTCTTCTAAATTGTTTCCTGCTGAAGGTATTTCTCCTAATGCGTTCTCGATTGAATTGTTATTCAGACCATCTATTCCTGACAACATCACAAACTCGTGAGTATTTGATGATGATCAATAGATCATAATTTGTTTGCATATGGAAGACACCTTCCAGGATGTAGTTATCGATGAAAGCACTCATGACGAGAATCTCCGAGATTTCACGGCAATATCTTATCCTCGATCTCCAGAATCATCATCCAAGCTGGTAAACTCTATCCCCAAATCTGTTGTGAGATTAGAGAAATTGTATGACCTACATGACAAGTTTAGAGGGGTAGTCAATTGAAAAACAAATAGTTCCTCTTTGTTGTACGAAACTGTAAATTTAGGGGCACAAGATCATCCTCAAAATATCAATGTCAGAAAGGGGTGTTCTGAACAAGAAAGGTCTGATTTTATAAAAAAATTCAAATAATTTTAAAATGTATTTGCTTGGATGTATGACGATTTAAATAATTTTGACCCAAACATAATACAACATGTAATTCCTATGAAACCCCAGACTTAGCCTTTCCAACAAAAATTGAGGAAAATGCATCCTAAATTGGAACCCACCATAAAAAAGGAACTAAATAAATTACTCACTGCAAAGATCATATTTCCAGTTAGGCATACTCAATGGTTATCTAACTTAGTCCCTGTGAGGAAGAAGAGTGGAGAAATTTGACTTTGTGTCGATTTTCAAAATTTAAACCGAGCCTCTGATAAAGACAACTATTGTGTTCCTCTAATGGAACAAATTCTGCAACAAGTATATGGTTCTGGTCCTTATGTCTCCTTCATACCATCTTAAAACCACCTTCCGTACCCCATGGGGCACCTCCGCCTACAGAAAAATGTATTTTGGACTGATAAATGTCGGTGCCAGTTTTCATAGAGCAATGGACATTTCTTTTTGTGGCCTCATCAACCAATCAGTTGTGTTCTATATAGACGATGTCACTATTTTTTCCAAAAACAAGAAATATCACCTGTTGCATCTTAGGGCTATGTTAGAACAATGTCACAAGTTCGACATTTCACTCAATCCTAAAAAATCAGTATTTGCAATAGAACAAGGGAAATTTCTTGGGTTTATAGTTTCTAAATATGGAATGATAATTGATCCTAAAAGAACCCAATCCATTGCCAAACTTTTTGTCATCCAAAAAGGCCATGCAATCCTTTTTGAGGAAAATTAATTTTGTCAGATGATTTGTCCCGAGTTTTTCTAAAATGGTAAGACCTCTACAAAATCTTATTAAAAAGGATGTTTTATATAGGTGGGGACCACAAGAGAGTCAAGGTTTTGATTCTATCAGAAAATATATAGTTGAGCCACCTTCCCTAATGAGCCCTGATTTTTCTCGAGATTTTACATTATATAATTTTGCATCTGACAGATCTTATGTTGTTGTACTCACATAGAAAAATACTGAAAGCAATGAGATACCTATCTCATTTATGAGATCTTCCTTTAAAGGAGAATAATTAAATCACCCCACGGTAGATCAGTAGGCCTACATTGTTTTTAAAGCTGTGAAACATTTTAGGTCTTACCTGTTAAAGTCCAGGACAAAAATTGTTGTTCCTTACCCTGCTGTGAGAAATTTGTTAGTGCAGAAAGAGTTGGGAGAGAAAAGGGCAAATTGGATGACATCACTTCAGGAATATGACCTCTCAATAGTGCCTGCAAAAATCGTTAGAGGTCAAGGCCTTTGTAAATTGGTAGTTGATTCAGTTGAAAAGTCAGAAAATCAAATAAATACATCAACTATAAATCAGCATAACGAAAAACAAATCAGTTGTGCACAAACTATGCCCAATTCCTGGTATGAAAATATCAGATTTTATTTGCTGCACAGAACTGCTCCTCATAATATTGATCCTAAAAACATAAGAGAACTTAGGCTTAAATATGCATCTTTCCAATTAATAAATGACATTATTTCGAAAGAATTTTGACGGTGTTTTTCTGCGTTGTTTAGAAAAAGAGGAATCTGAAAGGGTGTTGGTCGAGCTTCATTCTAGTGATGTCGGTGGTCATTTTGGTGGATATACCACTACCCATAAAGTGATAAGGGATGGATACTATTGGCCTACCTTGTTTAAGGATTCTCATACATTGTCCTGCAAATGTATAATCTGTCAAAAGGCTGCGGGACGGGTGAAAAAGGCAGCTTTTCCTTTGCAACTTGTTACGGTAGATGCACATTTTCAGCAGTGGGGCCTAGACATTATAGGAACAATCAATACCCCTTCCTCATAGAAACACAAATTCATTCTCAAGGAAACAGACTATTTTACTAGATGGTCTGAAGCTTTACCATTAAAAGTGGTTAATACGAATCAGGTAGTGTCGTTTCTGAACTCTCATATCATCACTCAATTCAGAATTCTCTAATGTCTGGTTTTTGACAATGCTTCTTATTTTTCTTCCCTTGATATGAATGTTTTCACTCTAGAAAAAGGGATTAAACTAAAGTAATTTGACAGCTATTACCCTCAATGGAATGGTCTAGCTAAGTCGACAAATAAGAATCTAATCAATATCATAAAGAGGACAGTGTCATAAAACCACAAGAATTGGCACAATGAATTGTACAAATCACTTTGGGATGATAGGCTAACTCCAAAATCCTCCATTGGGAACTCTCCTTTCTTCCTCTTTTACGGAAAAGAGGCCATACTTCCCCCACATATCTTGTTTCCTTCTCTGAAATTGTTGCAGAAAGTTCAAGAAGAGGAGTGTCCTCCTCTAGAAAACCAGATTAACACTTTATTAAAATTGGAAGAGGTAAGAACACAAGAAAAATAAAAACTTGATCAGCACCAACAAATTTTGAAGAGATGGTTTGATACAAGTTCATCGTCTGAAAGGAATTTCAATGTAGGGGATTTGGTCCTCACATGGGACAAAGTGCACAAGACTAAAGGAGAACATACCAAGTTCCAAAACCTGTGGCTGGGGCCTTTTGTAATTTCTGAAAAAATGGGTCCTAGCTCTTTTCGTCTACATAACTTGGAGGGACAATCGGACACTTTCCTAGTGAATGGCCAGGCTCTCAAGAGATATTTCTTTGATGATTTCAGATCCAACCCTTTGTAAATATTTTAGTTTACTTTTATGTTTTTGTTTTTGGTTCTTTTCATTTTGTTTTATTTTGATTTGTTTTCTAGATGATTATGTCTGGATCACCATTCATTATTGAAGGGAATTGGATTTTTCCATTAGAAACAGTTGATAACAGTTCAAGCACCTGAACAGTAAGTGTTAAACTCAGATCAGTGGAGGTAATTTTTTGTTCAATTATTGTTCTTGGTTTTTTAAAATCATGAGAAACACGATTATCTTTAAAAACTTCTAACGTCGTCCATGTTTTAAAGAAAACAAATCACAGTGCTTCCCCATCCCGGAGATGATTTCTTAACTGAAATCGAAATGTCCAAATTTCGATGAAAGTCATCATAACAAAAAAAAAAATTCTTAAAAGATCAATCCTTTCATTATCTGACTGTGAAATCTTCAGTATCACCCCGCTCTCTTAATATCATGAAGTTTATGAAAATTTTGCAGACAAATTTAGAGAGTTGTAAGCATTGTAATGTGTGGGAATTGTGTGTAAACCTATCGAGATACTGAATAGGCCTTCTGGCAGCAGGTAAATGCACACATGATACCAAGACAACATCATTGGGATACTTAACAAGTTTGTTGGCAGCAAATCAATGTCGGGTTCGAAGATCCTCAGGTATGATTTCAAATTGATCAGATGTCAGGATGATTTAATCTCAAATGGATGACTCTTGGACAAGATAGAAGTACTAGAGTGGGTCAAATGACATCCCTATCGAAGCTATAGACACCTTCTGACAGCAGTGTCCCTATCAACAATATTGGAGTCATTTTTATAAACATCACTATCCATGTGATATAACGAGATACCGGATTACATTTTTTGGACAGAACCTTAACCAATACTATGACTGTCTTATTTTTCTGAGTTATTGACGAAATGTTTGTTCTGTCTTTTAATTGTTTCTAATAATTACTACTGATTCATTTGTTCCCTGACATAAAGTTTGAATGATGCAAAGATAACGGCTTCACCCAGCGTGTCTCCATTGTTGGTAGCCAAATATTTTTGGTCAAATTTTATCATGGTTAAATGACATCGTCAATGGATAAATTTTTCTGTAGTTGCCTCCTGCTCCTTACAAACGTTTCTATCTTTTTGGTCCTAGCCTAGCTATGTGCAAGAATTTATCGTTTTAATATATCATTTGTTTTGTTTAATTTCATGATTGAAAGCATGAAATTAGGACAAAACTTGGTTTGAGTGGTCATCATTCAGTTTGTGATTTCTTTTGTTTCTTTTGTAAATGGGATTGTACCTAAAGGGCATCTATAGTTTTTTTAACCTAAAATTTTGTAAGCTTATCTTTTTAATTTTTTTACCATAACACTTGAGTTGTACACCTTGGGAGATATGACTTAGTCATTTCTACTTTGATTATATGATTTTTACATTTTCTTGACTACGCAACTAGCATAACTTTGGGTTAAATTCGAAATATGAATCTTGCTCCCACCAGTCGTATCATGATCTTATCACCCTAGTACGGGACTGACATACTTACATTCCACATCACCTTTTTTCCTGCATAACCCAAGCTTGCATTAATCATTGTGAAAGGTAAGTCATGTTGTTTTAGGTTTAGTATTCATTTTATAGAGTGGCTTGCTACCCTGCGCATCCTCTAGTTATTACCCACTCAAAGCTCCAAATGTTTGTTATGATATCCTCTTGAATCCTTAGGCATTGATTTCCTCCTGATTATGCAGACTTCTTCCTATTGTTTGTGTGTTGGAGAACACAACCTACCTCTTGCTTCCCTTGTTGTGTCTATGTGATAGTATCCATGGTGCACGTGGTAAGAATAGAACCCAATGGTTCGCAAACCCTCCTCTCTCACAATGATGTCGTAAACGACATTGTGGCACATGGTTGGGATGTTTTCATCATATGGTTTGAGGGTTTCAACCTCAATGTGGCCTAGGCATTCTCTCAAACGTTTGATGGCACTAGGGATAACATTGGGGACCTGCAGCTAGAGGTGACAGAGGCTTCCATCACAGAAGCTACAGGACTATCTCAGGAGGGAGAAGGATGGTTCAAAAATTCCAAAATCGAATATGTTCCCTGGAATTCGCTCATGGTCTCCAAGAAATCGAAGTGTTGCCCAAAAGGTAGACCAATTACTCTCTTCAAACCCTGATGACATGGCTTGCTCCTCATTCTTAAGCAATTCATAACCTATGAAGGTAGATATGGCTTGGTTTTCTTGTATCATGTTTGCTTGTTGATGGTTTTTCTAGGTTCCAAGTTGAATATCTCTTTTTATCTATTAAGGAGTTTGCAGAAAATGTCTAAGTTCTATCAGGGATAGAGGATAAACCCACTGTCAAGCTTGTTCCACCATGGTCTCATTCGAATCCTTGTGTTTTCTCATCTATCTAAGACTAGGGACACTTGGAAAAATTTCTTGTTTAGAAATAATTTCACCCTGCCCGAGAATGAAATATAACCACCTCTCCATCTTAATAAAAACCCCAGTCCCTATATATCTAACCCTAATATTGAAAATCCATGTGTTGATCCACAAGAAGACCATGTGACCATATATCGAACCTCTATTTCTATTGAGAATCCATTGGGAAAAAATCAATGATGTGATTTCATGCCTAGAAAGTCATTAGAGGAGGTTTTAGATGTGTTAAAGGACAGGATTCTTATTTTTCCTATTCATGAGATGACTCAGGTTGTTTTAAGCAAATCGATTGTCAAGAAAAATCGCAGGCATAAGGAGCAGAGTAATTCAGACTTAAATTTTACAAACAAGAGACCGGGTAGGATCATATCTAGAAGTTTGAGAAATCACCAACGAGATCATCTGAGCTCGATCCCAGTGATCGAGGTCGATGATCACTTTTCTGAGGATGAGACCGATAATTTTATTGCTCAAGAGGATGTAGATGACCAGTTTCTGGGAAATGATATCATTACTGATGCTATACAGTACAATTTTGTTTCTAATCTCCCACCATTCCTAAAGAACCAAGAGGGTTTCTCTGGTATTTGACACGATCTGAAGAAATTTATAGGAAATACCAAAGTGCCCTCTGCAAAACAAACTCAACTTCTACCTACCATAGAAACAGTTCACTGTGAAAACTGTCTTGATTGGGTTGAGAGATACTACAGGGATATCCCCTATCTCCAAGCATAGTTAAACCAAATGATAGCATGAAACTCCTTTCTCAAGAGGAAAAATGAATAATTAAAAGCATGTGTTCAATCAAACATTGATAGGGAAAACAAGAGGATTATACGAGCTGGTAGTGTAATTATCAAAAACTCAATGAATTTCAACACCATCATAAATTCGGATATATCATATGCTTCTTTATCAAATCTCTGAAATGGTAAATATTTGTTTTGATTTTTGTGATTTGGTTCTGTTTGAAAAACAATAAATGGATTCACTTCTGATGTTGTTCTTATTTTAAGACTAGCTACAAAATCAAAATATTTTGTAGCCAGACTATTTAAAATTATTATTTATCTAAAATTCGATTTTGTTTTGTCATTTTCAGGAAAATAGCAGTTTATGATGTTATTTTCAAGGACAAGGAATCATGGATTAAACGCTCAATAGCTTAGTAATTTCTCATTTTTATTGAAAAAACAATGTCATTTATGTAATTATTTTTTGATGTAAAGACTCCTACAGGAGTATCCTTTTGTTATTCTATTTTTGTAAGACAAACTTATTTTCAGGGATCATCCTCTATATTGTATGATAAGAGGTAACTTATCCAAGACATGTTTAAATATATTTTGTTTCTTAGTGTTAAGGACATGTTTTTCTGGACCACATTATGGACATTTAATTTTGGAAATGATATGGGAAAGTAGTTTGTTGTTGGCTTTAGACCTGTGTGAACTATGAAATTCTTATTTCATTGTATTATTCTGTTATGAGATGTTATGAGATGTTATTTTAGTTGATTTAGCTTTAGTCTTGACTCCACGTGATATTTCATATCTTTGATCATTTGAATGTTGTCCATGATTTGTTGGTTTAGTTTATGATTGTGATCGATCAACTATTTATTTATTTTTGAGTTTACTTTTGATATTAAATGGTTGATAACATCAATGCCCAGGATTGATATTTCTTTCATCCTCAACTATTGGTAATCTTGAGGTAACAGGAAATATAGTTATTTATCTTTTCGTTGTTATAAATTCACTCCAAAAATATCAAACACTTCTTTGAATTTATTATGGAAGTACTATGATTGTTCTTGTCATAGGTTTCCACTTAATGTGGGACAAGAAGGAGCTCAAACAACACAAAGAGATAAAATTAGTTTTGTTGATTAGCTAGAGGTTAGTCTGTAATACAGACCCCCTCCCCTCCTGGGGTTCTGCGAGCTCTCGGTCACAGGATCTTCTTATTCCTGAGTTGGATCAACTCTTCCAGCTCCCTTTTGAACCCAAAACAATATTACACAGGCCCCCTTTTCTCCTAAGGTGCAGGTCCTGCCATACCCATGACCTCTGTCTAGGCACTCTTCACTTTGTGGGCACTAGCTCCTTTTCACTAGTCCTTTCATATATACTCCCCTGGGATATGACCTTGCACAAACGCGTGATTGTGAGCACAGGCAAGAGTGGTTTTTGACCAACCCACTTTTCGCCCCGCAATTCACCTCCATCTTCCACGTATGCCCTTGGCAATACCGTGGTTCCAATTGTTGCCCGCTCAAGGAAAATTAATGTCCAAGAATTTCCTGGCCCTGTAATCCTTCTCATCCATTGCTATATTGCCTGCGGTGATGACCCATGATCAACGGCTTCTATTGAATCTCCCTTACTGCCTCCTATGCATGATCTCATATTTGCTCAATCTGTCGACACGTAGTTCCCCTCTAAATCAACGACTATGGTTGATTTTTCCTTTCGGGCTTCAGGATTTTCAACTCTCAAACTTTACTTTCCTCTGTATGGAAATCTTCTGGAGTGGAAGATATTCTGACATGTATCCTCCCCAATCAACGGTTGTTCTCTCGCTTCAGGACTTTGGCCTCCTCAACCAGATCGATGGTCCTTCTGCTCCCTCCTCGATCAACGATCAAGATCTTCTCTGGGTATTCGGACCTTTTCCTCCTCCACTTTCCTCTAGAGTCCTAGATATGGAGTTGTGTGTCCACCTTCACATCGACGGCTCTCGTCGTTTCCAGGACTTTGGCCTTCGGCGATCTCAAATTTCAACAAACACAAATCTCCTGAGTGAATCCTTTTGAAATGTCGAATCTTCTAACACTTGTCTTCCCTGATCCAATGGTTATCCAACGGAGTGAGTCTTTGTCCTCTACACATCCCTTCACATATCGATGATCCACGTGATCCTTTTGGGATCAATGGCCCTTAAACACTTCAGCCTTTGGTGCTTCAGGATATTACGAAACAGTACTTCACAAATACCCTGGAGTATTATCCTCTGAAGTTCACAATATGGTGACACCTTTCCAACCCAAATCAATGGCTATCATCCACTTTGGTTGTTTGGGCTTCGGATATTTCAAACCCTTCTCCTTCACGTTCTCCCATAGTGATTTCACCCGGAGTTCACAATATTTCTCCACGTGCCCCTTATGGATCTAACAGTCCAGATTCTCTTCGGCCCTTCAGCTCTTCGGCACTTTTTCTATTCAGGATTTGGGAGTTTCAAACTCCTATGCACTCATTTCTCCTGGAGTGCTTTCACCCGAAACACACAATCTCTTGATGCATGTCTCCCCCTTGATCTGACGGCCCCTATAAACTTCAATTCTTTGGGTTTCGAGAGTTTCAATTCCTACGCACTCGTTCCTCCCAGAGTGATTTCACCTAAAAATCCATATCTTTCACCACCTATCATCCTGGACAATGGACGGTTTCTGTTCACTTCGAGACTTCGATACTTTGACAATCCCACTCTCCTGCTCACACAAGGGTTAAGTCTTGTGCACTTACCTTCGAATCCAATGGTTTTTGGTCCTCTATGCTCAGATCCAATGGATTTGTTATGTTCCTCTCCTCTGCGCTTCCTTCATTCACTGGACATAGATCTAACGGTCCAGGCTCCCTTTTACAACCGATCATATGGTTTTTGTCGCTCCTCCTCTTGAGATTTTGACTTCTTCCGCCTTGGAAGAGTTATGTAAGTGTTAAAAGGTTTTGACCTTTGATCTTTCTCCTACAGCACCTGACTATTTGAATCTCACTTATGCTTTTGAAAGTGTTATCTCTTTTGAGCTTTAGGACTTAGAATAAGTCCATCTCATACGCACTCCTTCCGTTATCTCTTCTGATCTTGATATCCTTAAATATTTCGATCTCCCATGCACTCCTTGCATTTTTGGGATTTCGTAAAACTCATATCCGAAGGATTTCTTGAAAATAAATTCTTCTCACCCTCCTAGCATTCTCCTTTCTCGATGCACACCTTGCAAAGCTTCTTCTTAGAGCATGTTCAGTAACTCTGTCTCTTTACAAAATCAACACATATTTCTTTCTATGCTCTCCTTGCACTTTTGTTGATGAAGGTTCAACAGTATCTCTCTTGAGCTTTCCTAAGGTTAACTCACCTCTGTCAACGCATTCCTTGTGGACTATGTGCACTCCTTGCACTCGAAAATCAAAGATGAGAAACAATTGAAACTTATACAATACTTCACCATTTTACGCATTCAAACCATGAAATACATAAAAACGTAATAATGAATACAAATACATAAACACATTGTATGTAGGAAAAACTGCTTTTCTATTATCTTTGTGTGTCTATACATATGTTCAAAAAAACTGGACTACAACAGAGTCCCAGTTCTATCAATTTCTCCTAATCTAACTCTACTATGAGTTCTACTCATGAGACCTCTTTGAATCCTCCTAAGTGTCTCTAATGAAATCTGATACAAGATCTCTTTACAAAATAGGGGCTATGTGAACTTGTCCTCTCTCACCTAACCTCATCTATTACATTGAAGTTTCATAAATGGACATCTAGTCTAAGTTGAACCTAGATCCATCAACCTGTCATCCATTAAAGGTGACCTTATCTTTTGTCTTTTCAGAGATATGGCTTGGTTTTCACTCAAGCTTACAACATGAATATGTATAGGATCATATTTCAAATTTAAAAATGGGAGGTTCGGTGCCTTTCCCTCTCTGAAATATGTGTTGATGTGTTGGAATGTTGGGGTGATGCTCCTACATCATACTCCACTGCTGGGAAAATCATGAGATCCTGCTCATGAGCTCATCCTCTTCAGTGTTAAAATTCCCCTGGATCCCAAACTTTCCCTTGGAGTTGTCCTCTTGCTTCTCTCCATCTATTTCGTTGTTGTGATTGTTGCTTCTTCTTCCTTTGTTTCTTCCCTGCTGCTATGGTAGGCTCTCTTCTATTCAGCTCCCCTTTAATAATTGCTTCTGCTGACATCAACATTAGCTTCCTAATCTCCTCTATCACCTTGTCCAGATGCTCCAGTGGTTGGCTCTTTTTATGCAGTCTTCTCTGTTGCACTTCCTCCTCAAACGCATCAAAGGGTAGATCATCCTGATCCCCCACATCATTTTATTCTCCTGCGCCATTAGCTTTCTGCCCTACTGCAAACTCTAGTTCTGCAATCTCATCACCAAGTTGTTTCTCATCTTCTTCCTCTGACAAATTGGTTTCTTCTGTCAACTCCTCTTATGATGGAATATATCCAACTCCCTCCAACCATTCCTCTGGTTGGTATGCTCCTCCATCTTCTTCCAACTTGACCTATCGAATGTGAAAGATTTGCATCATTACCCTTCTCTCTAGGGCTTCCAATTCTTCATACAACTCAGAAAAATCCATGTTGTTTGTTTCCTCCTCTGTTGCAAGCTTCAATGCTACAGTCATCTCCTGTTGAACTTCCTTGCTGAAAATTTTGATCCATTCTTTTGAATGCTCGTCTCCTTATGTTGGCGTATGTTAGAATATAAAAGATGGTGTGCTCGTTTTACCATTGACGATACCCTCATCACCCAACCACAAGCTGAAGCCTCCCTCCAAGCACCTTAACCTTGACTGAGAATTCCTCCAGAAGCAAACCCTAGGCTAGATAGCCAAACAAAGAGCAGTGCATCTCTCCCCAAGGATAGCGCAACACAAAAATATTGATCAGATGTTCCAAACCCTAGCCAAGAGATATTCAATCCAATACTGAAACTAGCTATTGCTACAGCTGCACCTGCAACCCTCCTCCAAACCTGTGCACCAACTGCAACTGCAGTTCACACCAACTGGGAAACTGCAATTCTGAGATGCTGTCAAATGAGAACTGGCACCCTGTATTTATAGTAATCCTGCCAATTCGCTGGGGTCGACTTCTCCTTATGGGTATGTGTCTGTTCAGTATATTATTATTAATTTTGGTCGACTTCTTCTCTTGGAGGATAATAGCCTAATATAAATTTTCTTCTTGAGTCGACAAGGCTTCTAGGGTTATTAGCCAACTCATTAGGGTTTCTCTTGATTTCTGGAGTCCTCTATTATCGTCAGGTTCACACATGGGGGTAAATACCTCCCGCAGCTACCATAATATTAACACTCCCTCCTAGCTAGAGAGTTATTTATGGGTAATGGACTTGAGCATAAAACATACCATTTACCCGGTAGCATCAATATAGTCATCTAGACTATTTCATGACTAGATCATGAGTATCACCATCACCATCAACTGCATCATCTCTCAAAACCATACTTCATCTGAGTAGTTAGATATGATGTTGGATAAGTCACTCTCACCATGGAGTGATACAAGAGGATTAAAAGCTCTAAACTATTTTCCGTCTGGAAAATCTTTGTTCATCATTCATCTAAATGATCATCTCCAATAATTTGTTGATAGTCTTCAAGGAAATTAGAACAAGGATAGAACACACTTGTGTCTATTCATAGTAGTACACAACTACAATTCAGTGGTTGACTACCACATCAAGTAACACACAAGTACTTGATCAGCAACGTATAGTTGCGAGCAGTGAAACACATTCACCATAGTAGTCCCCATCTACTGTCATATAGTCTTCATAACAAACATCTGAGAGCATCCTGCATAGAAACAATGTTATGATAAAAAATGTATCATCTGGGCCAATCTTTCACTCACGTCTGTGAGATCTGAAAGAATGTATGCCACCACAGTAATCTTCATCTGCATAGAAACAAAGTTATCATAAAAACTGAATCAAATGGGCCAATATTTCACTCATGTCTGTGAGATTTGAAAGAGTGTCTGCCCTCAGTATAGAATATCAACAATGATCATCTAGGCCAATCTTTCACTCACGTCTATGAGATATGAAAGAATGTCTACCCTCAATATATAACATCAATAATAATCATCTGGGCCAATATTTCACTCACATCTGTGAGGTCTGAAAGAATGTTTTCCCTCAACATAGAATATCAATAATAGGCTATCTACCCCATTCTTCTCAACCAAGGAAGAAGGATTGTTTTTGATTTCTGAACCTGGACCATTTCCCACCCTGGGCCATTCTTCTGACACTAAACAAAGTGTAACCTGGAAAGAATGACTCTATCCTCGAGAAATGTATGGACCATTCCTTACCCTGGGACATTCCTTCGACACTAAACAAAGTGTAACCTCGAGGGAATGAGTCTGCCCTAAGGGATGACTATCCTGGACTATTCCCCACCCTGGGCCATTCTTCCGACACTAAACAAAGTGTAACCTGGAGAGAATGAGTCTACCCTCGAGGAATAACTGTCCCTGATTGCTGAGCCTAGACTACTCCCCACCCTGGGCCATTCCTCTGACACCAAACAAGGTGTATCCTGGAGAGAATGAGTCTTCCCTCGAGGAGTAACTGTCCGGACCATTCCCCACCCTAGGCCATTCCTCCGACACTAAACAAAGTGTATCCTAGAAAGAATGAGTCTGCCCTCAAGGAATGTATGTCCTGCATCAACCTCCAAAATGGACGATTCTTCGAAACTGCTCACAACTGTGAACTTCGAAAGAATGACTGAGGCGGACCATTCTACTTGACCACTACACAGAGTGACTGCCAAGAAGAATGATTGTCCTAGACTATTTCCCATAATGGGAAGTCGTTGTCTATGATACATCAGCAATCAGTCTGCCTCCCATGTTAACTACAATGGGAAGCCACTCTCCGTCAGAAACCTCAATCCACTTTCCGAACAGGAAAGAATCTGTCCAATCTGGAGTTTTACAAAGATAAATGCTCCCTCCTAACTGGAGAGTTATTTCAATCACAAAAATAAATGTTTGCGTACCTTCTTCAAG